>PVJH01003658.1:16207-137840 GCA_004026705.1 Nesogale talazaci | reverse complement strand
TAGGATCAGCCCTGAAACTTAAGCCTCATGAAATTTAGGACCATCGGGAGGATCAGGGAAGTTTTAATTTTTCCAAATAAAAGCAAGCAGGCCAAGAGGCTGTAAAACAACAACAGAAAATACACAAATGGCCTTTTCATGGTTTTTATGAAGTTCGAAGCCACCAGCCGCTCTGAGGGAGAAGGTTGGGGCTTTCGACCTCCCCGTTCTACAGCATCGCTGACGACAGGGGCTGACTCCGTGGCTGTGTTTTTTTCCTTTTTTGTGTGAAGTGTCCTGAATAATCATCCCGGGGGGGGGGGGGGGAGCCTCCAAGCAGGGGTTTTGGTTTTCTAATTTTTTATAACAACGAAGTAGGAAAAGATTCATATTCTCCTTATCTAGGATCTATGTGTAGGAGGGTGCTTTGAAAAGTTTGTGGAAAAATCTCATTCTCTTTTGACTCGGTTTTCTCCTGGGTTTTTGGAAGCCCCTCTGTATATACATATATACATACAGACCCACCTCTGCCCTTTTATAAATGGGGGCCTATTTTATGTATCTTTCTAGCCTGGTGAGGCAAATAGTTCTTGAAGTCTCTAGTAGCCGAAACCATTTGCTGTCTCTTGATTTTTTTTTTTTTTTAAGTCTGAATGAAAGTTCTGTCTTTCAGATTCCTTCTTGAAACCAGAACGTTTCCCACCTCCAAGGGGATTTTGAAGACTCTCTTCTTACTCATTTCTGATTATTAGCTGAACTATCCCTGACACTATGAATGCTATGCGGATGCCTCTTAAGGTAAGACTTGTGATTTTTTTTTTGTCTCTACCTCCCCCTACCTTCGTGGTCTCATTTCATTTATTTTTCCTCAGGCTTGTGACTCTTGGTGCTTGAATTTGTGATTTCCCTCTTTACTTTTGGTACTTTTTTTCCCCTCAAAAATTTCTTCTTGTAAATTTTGCTTCCTCGGAACCAGATTGGTTGGATTTGGGTTCTTTACAGTATACTTCATTTCATTGCTACTGTTCTTGATTGTTGGTGTTGAAATGTGAATGAAGTTCTCAAAATAACTTTCAGGGTAATGAGTTAGTTGCCCAGTTTTTTACTTTAAATGGTGACAGCCCACAGAGTTGTAAAATTCTCTGGCAGCCCTGGTAGGTAGGATGGTTTGGCAATCCAGACATCAAGGTCCACTTTCAAACAGGTACTTGAGAGTCATAGGAACTAGGGTGTGCCTTACTCTTGCAAATCAGTAGCTGATTCATGGGTTACAAAAGATGTGTCATTAACCATTTGTTTATTTTGTAGTTTCACATAGGATATTAGAACATTTGTGGATGGCTGTGTCGGAGAGTGCACTTCCTTCTCTCATTTTTTAATCAACAGGTAGCATTTTGGGTCAGGTGTCCTCTCCTGGGGTAAACATCATTGGGACACTCTGGACAGACTGGCCTTGAGATGAAAAGGTCTGATTGGTGTGCTTGATCCCTAGTCTCTGCGGCCTCCTCCCTGCCCCTTGGGCATAGATGTCCAGAAGTCTTCTCCTTTTGGGTTAAGCAGAGGGCAAACCTTAAGATGGGAGGAAGAACTGAGAGGAGAAGGGAGGAAATCAATTCTACCAGTTTCCCAAATGGCAGAAGATGTCCTCTCTGGTGTTCAGTGATGCTAGGGTGGTTAAGATGGGGCTCTGGTCATCCACTCCGTGGAATTCCAGGCTGATGCAGTAGGTGCTTCAGAGGATAAAGCAGTCTCTGTCACCTCAGTATTTGGACTTGTGGGGAATCTTTAGCTAACATAGGCTGCCTTCTCATTTTCCTTTAGGTTCCAGCTGCTTTTGTTGGATAATGAGTGCTTAGGAAGCCAAAGTGATAACAATTTTCTAGTCATTGTCCCCTTAGAACTGGAGGCCCCCACGGGGAGTCCAGGCAGCAGTCTGAATCATAGGAACCTGAGGATCATCTCATCCAAGAGGCTTTCTCTGGTACCACCTGGTCTAGTGTCAGGACCTGGCAGCCTCTGTGCCCTCTGGGAGGCAGTTGGAGATCTTAATTTAGGGTATGAAAAAAACAAATGGAAGTTCCCCAAAGCAAACCCAACTTGATTCCAATTCATGGTGAATTTGCAGGACAGAGTGGGCCGCCCCCCCCCCCCCCCCCCCCATAGGGCTTCTCGGGCTGTCAATCTGAATGGAAACAGATGGCTTCTCCTGTTGGGAAGTTGGTGGGTTCCTATCTGCTGACCATGTGGTTAGCAGCTAGTACTTTAACCACGGTGCCACCAAAGCACCCAACTAATTCCCTAAAAACTCAGGGACGTGGAATCAGTATACTTCATTTCATTTTAGTCATTTTGGTCTTAACTTAAGGAGCCCGGGTAGTGCTGTGGGGTAAGTATTGGACTGTTAATCACAGGGACAGCAGTTCAAACCTACTAACCACTCAGCAGGAGAACGTTGAGGCTTTCTGCTTCCATAGTAATTGACACAGCTAAGTGATTTATTTAAAAAAATTAACATCATTTATAATAACAACCATAATAATGGTTCTTGGGATAATGGTGACCTCATAGCAGAGAATTCAAAGAAAATGTTTTGAAACGGATGGGTGGCAGCAATTGTACAATTATTTGTGATCTAATTGAATTATGGATTGGTATATTTGTAAAGCTTCCAATAAAATGATTAACAATTTTTTTTTTTTTTTTTGCATAGCTTTGAAAACCCTCTGTTGGGTCACTGTGAATCAGAATCAACTCGGTGTCATTAGGTCTTAATGTAAAAGGTACACAGAGGCCTGCTTTTCAGAGAAAGATAAGGGGTCAGAGATTGTATGTCTAAATCTTCCTGAGCTTCCTGAACTTGGGAGTGTTATGGTTGAGTTCCACAGTTAGCCCTGAAGGCCTGTGGCAGGTTGGGAATATACCATGTATGTCAGTGCTCTGTATTTTGTGCCTTACTGCCTGTGAACTAAAGAATAGTGATGTGGCTACCTTAATTTTACGTTCCCTAACAATCTTTAGATCAGTGGACGATATCTTAGTTTAAAAAAGCTTTCATTTTGTGGATATTTCCCCCCTACTTCTATTACTTAAAACCACAAAAATTATTGTTTGATCTGAACAGAGGTGAAGCAAACTTTTCTTTTGGAGTGTGGGGAGGAGAATATTGGATTTACAGGCTGGAAGATAAAAAGAAAGAGAATTCCATTTGTTCATTTGTTACTATATTGTTACAAACTCTGAGGTGTATTTCCTGATTAGAGTTATTTTTTTAACCGTTTTATTGGCACACAATCCACAATTCACTAGTTTAATATCTAGAAGATTTGTGCAATCATTACTGCCGTCAATTTTAGAACATTTCCTTCTTTCTTGTACGCCTTGTTATTAACTCCCCATTTCGTCCCAACCTCACCTGCCATACCCCCAAGAAACCATTAATGTAATTACTGTCTGGAGATTTACCTATCTTGGGTTTCATGTACAGAAAGAACTCCTTATTCTTAAGTGCAAAGCAATGATAGAGTAATTAAGATGTACATTTTGGAGCTCAAATGGTCAGCTTCTGTCGTTCTTAAGCTTTGTTTTCGATGACCTTATTTCAGGATGAACTTTGTAGTTGTGTGGTAAGATGAGAGAATCCCTCGTTGTGCCGATGCTTGTAGGACGTGGTGCCAATACTCCCCCTCACCCCAAACTAAAGTTCCAAAGGAAGCGTAAATACTAAACATAAAATACCAAGGAAAAAATAACTCCAAACCTTAAATGCTTCAATTAAGGCACTCTTGTTAATTAGAAGCTCCCATGAGAATGATGCTTCTTTTCTCACTACATGAATGTTGGCATTCATGACTTAACAACATCCATACTGTTTTCAGGTCCGATTTTCATAGTTAAGGCCTGAGTGAGATGGGAAAGGAGTGGGAGAAGAATGGAGATGGGGAGAAGCAGGGGAGAGGCGGATGGTCGTTGGTGGGTCGCATTGCCCTGCCATCAGTTGTCTCCGGTTGCTTCTCGGGCCTGCCGGTTGTTTGTATGCTAGACTGAACTCTGATAAAAAGCAAGTCCAAGTATTCTTGACAAGCAAGGGGGCAGAGTTAAAATTAAAACAAGGGAAGACTGAGAAACTATCACAGATCGGGAGAGACTTTAAAGAGTGTCGTTGATCAAATGCGATGTGGTGACCTGGATTAGAAGACCTCTTGTTGCATAATTGGTTGTGCATTGGGCCTGTCAACCTCTGTTGGTTGGCAGTTCAAATGTACCAGCTGCTCAGTGGGCAAACGGTGAAGCTTTCTGCTCCCTTAGACATTTTAGTCTCCACAGCCCAAAGGGGCAACTCTGTGGTAAAGCAGCTCTCAGTCAGAATCCACTTGATGGTAGTGGGTTTGGGTTTTCTTTTATCTTTTGTAGGGGGAGGGGTGGTTTATCTGGATCCTAGAGTAAGAAAAGGACATTGGTAAAAAGTCTGGTAAAATTACCCACCCCCCCATACATGTATGAGTGATTTAGCAATCTCCAGCCCCCATGCATGTATGAGTCATAATGGAAGATTTCCTAGCTGTACAGTTAAGTGATAAAGCAAGTGCAGAACAGTGTGTATAATACTACCTGTTGTGTGTTTAGGAGAAAGGTAAAGGTTTTTTGTGTTAAAGGTTTTATGTGTTAAAAAAGTCACTGTAGAAAACAAAATGGTACCCTCTGTTAGGCAGGTAGGATAGGGTAGGATAGGGAGGAGACTTCTATCTTGTGTCCTTCTATACCTTTTGTGATTGGTATCCTGTGACTCTGTTATTCTTCCAAAAACTTAAGTAACATTTAAACATAATATAGAAATTTGAAAATAGCACCTCCGTCCTCACATTTTTTTTTCTTCTATGTCTAGAAGGGACACATATCATCCAGGGTCTGTGCTCTCTTGGGAGCTTGAAAAATACAGACATAATAGTTTTGTTGAATCTAGTATTGAACTGGAAGGTCAGGCACTCAAAAATTTTACTTGGTCTTAAAGTTTTAGTAGAAAATACCTTCATTGTTCAGTCTTACAAGTTGGCAATTATGTACACTCTTGCATTCTTGGCTGATTTTCTAATCTCTGAGATTCACGGTCCTCTTTTGTACTGAAAATATCACTTCAGAATATTATTGTGTCGTTACTCTCGATGAAGAACATAGTGTTGTGCCTGGCTTAGTGAACTGCTACTGTCAATAGAGTAACTACTGTTTTAATAACTTCCAAGGAGTCCTTGTTGTGCTGTGGAGTAGGTGGTGGAGCTGCTAACCTCAACATCGGGGCTTCAAGCCCACTAGCTGTTCCCTTGCCTCCGCTCCTGGGAAGATTTTCAGTCTTGGAGATACTATGTAGGGTCTAAAGGAGTCAGAAAAAACTATTTGACGGCAATGGGTTTAAGCTGTAGATGTGGGGCCAGTTTAATAAGCACTCAGAGCATTGGTGTTCTCATCAGTAAGGAGATCGTGTAGTACTTGGCTCCCAGGGTAAACTGGATAAGAATTAAATGACTTTCTTGGTGCAAAGTGGGTAGAACCAGATCCTGGAAGATAGTATGTGCTCAATAAACATGCTCAATTTCTGCCTCCCAGACTCATGTCACTCATCATGGGTATTAGACCTGCAACATTTTTATATAGGAAAATGAAAAAAAAACTTTTTAAATTAAACATGAAAATCTTGGTGTGAATTGGTAACATGCCTTAAAGTTTATTTATATGTAGACTTTTTTTTTTTTGGGTGGGGGGGGGGCATCACTGTCTCTGGTGGTTGTGGGTACCACCCAGTGCTGCTCCTGAGAGCAGCTGCTGGATTTGAACTGCCAAGCCCGTGGGCCACAGTCCCGCACTCACCCATTTAACGCCACTGGGGCTCAACCCTATATTTAGGCTTTTTATTCATAGCTTTACTGTATATAGTTTTTTACTGAAATTATATATACCTACCATATGTATAAATTCATCAGATGGTTTCTAAAAGTTTATGGAAACAATTGGGTTAAAAGATAACAGAATCAGGCTGAGCTCCGGTGGCGTAGTGGTTGTGCGCAGGACTGCGGCCCACTGGGACGGAAGTTCAATTCCAGCAGCAAAGGCTGGGCCTCCTACTCCCACCACCGGAGAGCAGTGATGTCCCCCACCCCCCAAAAAAAAAAAAAAGATACCAGAATCGATTCTTGGCCTTTTGGCTAAGATCAAGTGTAGTAAAAGATAACAGAAATTTTCCATGAACTTTTTGAAGCCCTTTAATTCATATTTGTATACATACACATACAAATGTATTTTGAAATTCAATGTATTTTGAAATTCATTTTTCAAATTGGAATGTCAGAGCTAAAAAATTTTAAATAAAAATAAGCCTACCTTCTACCCAGTGGGCTGCAGTCCAACACTCGCCCACTATGCCACCAGAGTTCAGCCCCATAAGATTATTTTCATTGCTCCTTCATCACTGTCATTTTGCTACTGTTAAAGGGTCATTCGATACCAGGTTGAGAGCTGCTGCTCTAGGGGCTTGGGAGGTAAGGATACCCAGTATCTTTGAGGAGGCTTCAGAAAGTTTGTGGGAAAATTCCACTATCTTTTAACTCCATTTTCCTACAGCCTTTGAAGCTCCCTCATGGAGTTAAGAGTAGTGGTTATTATTTGGGCTGCTGACCATAAGGTCAGAAGCTTAAAGCTGCAGAAAGAAGGGCCTTTCTACTCCCGACGGTCGGGCTGAGCCCCAGTGGTGCAGTGGTTGTGCGCAGGACTGCGGCCCATGGGCTTGGCGCTTCAAATCCAGCAGCAGCTCTCAAGGAGCAAAGGCTGGGCCTCCTACTCCCACCAGAGGGCAGTGATGCCCACAAAACAAAACAAAACAAAACACACAAACAAAAAAAAGTGTGACAGTCTTGGAAATTGGAAACCCCAGGGGCAGTTGGTTCTGCCTTGTTCTGTATGAGTCCGCTTGGACTTGGGGCAGCGAGTTTGGGTGTTTGGAGGCTTATGTTCAGTCGGATGCCACATTTTAAGACGCTCACACGGCTGTTCCCCAGCGGGCTGCTCGGTCACCTTTGTGCTCTCATACCCTTTTTTGGTGGCTCCTGTTTGCCTGCAGGGCAAAGTTCAAACTTTTAACATAGAGTTGCTTTTGCTGCTTTGTTTTTAGACCTTATCTTTCATCTGTATAGACCTCCTTTTCTGGTAGTTTCTTCTCTCATCGTATGTTAATACTTTTAAAAACAACCATTTGTAAAAAAACAAAAAAGACTTACCATTTAGGTGAACACCTTTCTAAAGGGTATAACCCAAGTTGATTCACTGCCTCCTTAAAGAAGCACCTTGGACAAAACTTTTACCTTTTAATATTAATTCAGACTTATTGAGGATCCTTACTTGTGCTATGTTGAAAATGTACATATAAAGTTGCTATGAGTCAGAATTCTCTGGATGGCAATGAGTTTATTAACTTGCTTTTGGTTTGGGGGGGATTATACACATGTGAAGGGGCTTCAAATAGTTCATAGAAAAATTGTATTATCTTTTTGTTTTGTTTTGTTTTGTTTTTTGGTTTTTTTTGGGGGGGGCATCACTGCCCTCTGGTGGTGGGAGTAGGAGGCCCAGCCCCACTGCTGGAATTGAACCTCCGTCCCAGTGGGCCGCAGTCCCGCGCACAACCACCATGCCATTGGGGCTCAACCCTGTATTATCTTTTAATTCTATTTTTCCATGAACTTTGTGAAGCTCTCTCAGGTATCAGTGGATCAGTTGGTACCTACCACATATTCTTTTGACAGTATTACTTGTCTGTTAGTATTGTCAGGATCAGTCTGTGACTGCCCTTGACCAGCCTCCATTGCCTCTCCCTTCTCTATTAATTCCTTCTCTTTGTCATAAGCTAGGATACCGCCACACACAGGCCAGGTAAACCAAGGAGTTTTGGTAGCACAGTAATTAAAGCGCTCATCTGTAATCGAGAAGGTTGGTGATTTGGATCCAGCAACCACTCTGGGAGAAAACTTTGGCAGTTGGCGTCTGTGAAGATTGAAGCTGGGATCCAGGCTTTGCCAGAGCAAATAGACCTTTCGTGGTGACTTGAGGACTGTGTACAGTGCCTTTGCTTGTGTGCAGTTCGTGGTGAGGAAACATGCCATTTCTTTCATGACATTTTTGCTGTCTTTGCTGGGACTGAGAGAAACAGGTTTCCTGAAACTTCATTGTCAGTTGTTAACAGGGCTAGTTTCCAAATCCCTTCTCCCATCTCCCTGTACTGAAGTGAAGGAGTTGGTTATATTGCAGTGGTTGTCAGCTTGTGAGCCACAACACTTTGGGGGTCAAACGACCTTCTCACAGGGGTTGCCTGATTCATAACAGTGGCAAAATGACAGTTATGAAGTAGCAATGAAAATTTTATGGTTGGGGTCACCACCCCATGAGGAACTGTATGAAAGGCTCAGCATTAGGAAGGTTGAGAACCGCTGTTAGATCGGGTAACTGGACTGGGGGAGGAGCGCCATGCAGCCAGGCTAGAGAGGGCTCAGAGCTTGGCGGTGTGAGGGTGGTTCGTGGAGTGATGGAGCGGGTAGCGTGGGCAAGGAGTCAAGTCAACAGGTCTGAGAAACCCACTCTGTGTATTCTTGGCAGGTTAAAGGTAGAGGCTGAAGGTAGTAGCCTTGGGAAGTTCTGGCATCTGGGAGAATATATTCAGATACTTGAAGAAAATCATGGGGGTGGAAATGGTTCCTTCTGACCTCTTGTCTTCATTTTGGAGAGAGATTGTAGTCTTAAGGATTCATAACATGAGCTCGAGCAGCCAGATTTCTGGATTGGAATCTGCAGCTTTCTGTGCAGCCTTGGCAAAGTATTCAAGCACTTGGGGCCTCCGGAACCATCTCTGTAAAATGGGTGCACGATAGCAGGAGAGTGGTGAGGAGGAGATGGGTTACACAGACGAAGCAGCTTGCAGGCTGCTGCCTGGCAAAGTTCCACATGTGCTATGAGTGCTTGTTCTCTCCATCCCTGTCTGGCTGCTCTGCCTTGGTTTCTTCACAGACCCTCCTCCTTTTACCCTCCAAGCAGCCGTGTGTGCCCTGCTTTGGCCTTCTCTTTCCTTCAGCTGTGTGGTTCCTGGGCCAACATCGATGTTGTGCCTCATTTGGCATCCATGTGCCTCTGAATTTCAAACGTGTGTTTCCCAGCTTGGATTGGTCTCCCGAGCTCCAGTCCCATGTGCACAGCTGGCTGCCTCTGGGACAGCTCCATGACTGTGTCATGGACGTTTCAAACTGTTCCCATTATGTACTTCAAAAGTCCAACCTCTTTCTAGCACTGCTGTCATTTAAATCAGGGATTTAGGATTGATTCGGAGACCTCTGGGTTTACTTTTGTGATCTGTTAACCTGCCTAACCACGTTCCCCTAGTCCAGTGGTTGGCACCCTGCAGCCGGCCAGCCGTTTGTGGCTCTGTGTGACCAGGCAGCTCCGGAGTCACACTGAAAACATTTGAAGGTTGTTATTTCAGATCACAGTGATTTCATTTGTTTGGAAAACTATTTAAGGCTCTTGAGTGATTTTTCAAGTTGTTAAGAGGGGCAGGATGATGGCTCCCTGGTCCCCCGAGTTTGCTGACCCCCTGTCCTGGTCAACACTGGTGCTAGCTAGAATGATGAGCCCAGTCAGGTGAAGAGCTCCTCCAGGTGATCATCTTTCCCACAGAGGTCTTCGCTTTCAGGATCACTTCCTAGTGGCTTTGCCAAGTGCCAAGGCCCTTGGTGACCTGGCCCCTCCTTCCTGAGCACCCTGTCCTGGGGAATTGCTACAGTGCCTTGTGTGCATTCTGTTGGGCTTGCCTCGGGGGCCCTCGTTGCTTTGCTTAAAATGGCCTCCACCCTCTTTTGGAACTGTACTTGCTCTCCGTCTTTAATAACAGTGACATGGGCAGCACCGATTGTAGCTGACATGGAGGACATCTTCTGTGCCCAGCATTGTTTATATGTGGGCACTCCTACGTGCCACTTCTGTGCTGTGATGGCTGGTCTGCTTGTCTAACACCCTGGCTAGGCTCCGAGTTCCTTAGATAGGGACTGTGTCTTCTCTTATCCTCACTCCTCACCAGATGATGGGAAGTATTTGTTGGTTGAATGACCAAAGGTCTGCCATCTCATTGGGAGGACACCTGGAGGAAAGAAAGCTGAGGTGGTCAGAGCCGTTTGTTAATTCTTGCCTGCTCTTTAAAACTGTAGAAGTGGAATAAATGTGACCAGTTTGGACAAGGATTACCAAGAGAAGGTGAGCGTAGTGGTAGTGTCTAAGCAGTCTTCTGTTGACTTTCCAAGGGTTTTTGTTTTCTTATTTTTGCTTTTGAAAAAGATCTGCAGTTTGCTGGCAAGCTGGTGTCAACTAGTAGCTAGAATGTTTTCACATTATTAGATGTTTAGGGAAGTGACTTAATTATTAGAAGTTTAGGGAAGTGACTTAATTATTAGAAGTTTAGGGAAGTGACTTAATACTTGTGTGATGTGCCCCCAAGTAGGTATAATCTGCATATTTGGCAGATTATAATTTTAGAATTCCTTTTGTGACATTAGACCCTGCACACTAATCAGGTGTCCCCTCTCCCCATAGCCATAGTAGCCTAATAGCTATGACACAGAGCCATTTGTCTTTCATTGGCTATGTGTGAAGTGCCTCCTCATTCTTCCACATCTCAAAAGATGAGTGAGCAACTTTAGAACTGTCCCTTGCTTGTTCATGGTGATAATTTTTTGGCCAGCAGGGGGAGCCGAAGTCCCTGATATGTGACAACTCACCTGGTTTTCACAAAAGTCTGTTTCAGCGGAGAGAAAGTCAACAAGCGAGAAAGAAAATACTGAGAAAGATCAAAAGGAGAAAAACAAATGACCAAGAAGCAGATGTGAAACCTTAGATATGACAGAGTGAGATGTCTCCCAGGCCTGCCCCACTTCATGGTAGTGAGTACATTTGAGCCATGGTTGTGACTGTCTGGTCAGTCCATCTCTTGGAGGACTTCTCTTTCTCTTTGTTTCCCCTTTTGTTTTACCAGACATAATGTCCTTTTCCAGTAATTGGTCTACTCCTTGCCTTCTTTGCTTCTGAAGGAGCATCTGGTCGCATTCTTCCGATTTCTTCCCTCTTCTGGCAGTCCATGCATATGCACTCTTCCTTCCCAGCACCCTAATTTGACTGTCCTCATTTCTTCCCACTTCCTTTCAGCCACTTCATTTACATGAGAAATCTAGACAATGGAAAAGAGCATGGCTCCAGGCAGGTGTGCTTTTGTCATGAAAGAGACAGCTTTTATTTCTTAAAGCCCAGGATAGGTTCTTCCTTTTAGTTAGGACTGCTGGTGATAAGATGAATCTTTTTGATTTGTTGGGCACTTTTTTTTAAGTTTATTTTTTTGAGATGAATCTTAAGTTGAAAAGTGTGTCATTAGAGTTCCATTTAAGACTTAATTTTTTTTTTGTTTTTTGTTTTTGGCATCACTGCCCTCTGGTGGTGGGAGTAGGAGGCCCAGCCTTTGCTGCTGGAATTGAACCTCCATCCCAGTGGGCCGCAGTCCCGCGCACAACCACTACGCCACCGGGGCTCAGCCCTTAAGACTTAATTTTATCTCCACAGAAAGTACTCCAAGCAACAAGGCTGGTTTTTCTTCTTGCTGGACTTCCCTTCAGATATTTGAAGACAACTGCCATGGTTGGCAAAGTATACTCAAAGCTGAAAATTAAGTCTCAATTTTTTTGGCATCACTGCCCTCTGGTGGTCGTGGGAGCTACCCAGCGCTGCTCCCGTGAGCCACTGCTGGATTTGAACCGCCAAGCCCATGGGCCGCAGTCCTACACTCAACCACTTACGCCACCGGGGCTCAGCCCTATGCAACCATTTTGTCTTCAGCGATCTTATTGGGAAGGTGAACCTCATGGAATGCCAGGTTATTAGAACAAAGTGTTCTTGCATTGAGGTTGTACTTGAGTAGAGGCCCAATGTCCGACTGCTACCTTAATACTTAACATACAAATATATGTACAAAGATCTATCTCCCTATCCTTACCTATAAGTACATTTACATATGTATATACCTGTATTTAGACTTCTACAAATGTCCTTTGCCTCCTAGTTTTTTCCTTTTACTTTCTTCTTGTCCCACTATCATGCTCAGCCTTCATCTGGGTTTCAGTAATTCCTCTCGGCTACATTGCCCTGGATCAAGCCCCACCAGGTCTCCTACACTCGCCTCGCCATCAGTTTTAGATCACTTGGTCCCTTGTCCTGGGATTGGTTCACACCCACTTCCTTTCTCTGCCTTCCCTTCTCCCTTGTCCCTCCAGAACCATTGGTCCCATTTTCTCCTCTGAATAGCTTATCCCGCCTATCTTATCTAGATAAGACATGCAGAGACAATAATAAGCACAAAAGCAAGACAGAGCAAAGCAAAACAACAAAAGAAAACAGAACAACAAAAAAGAAAAGCCTGTAATTCAGCTGTTCTCATCCTATGAGTCGAGACCCCTTTGGGGATTGAACGACCTTTCCACAGCAGTTACCCGATTCATAACAGTATCAAAATGACAGTTTTGGGCTGAGCCCCGGTGGCGTAGTGGTTGTGCGCGGGACTGCGGCCCACTGGGACGGAGGTTCAATTCCAGCAGTGGGGCTGGGCCTCCTACTCACACCGCCAGAGAACAGTGATGCCCCCCCCCCAAAAAAAAAAAATTAACAGTTTTGAAGTAGCAAGAAAATAATTTTGTGGTTGAGGGAATTACCACCACACGAGGAAGTGTATTAAAGGGTTGCGGCATTAGGAAGGTTGAGGACCACTGACACACCTAGTTATAGGTCTGTTTGTTGACCTTTAGGAGTGTTTTCCAGTCGAGTCTGATGGGTGGCACCCTCTGGCCCCAAAGTCCATTTTTGGTATCCCTCAGGTACTTCATTGCTTTGCTCCCCTTGCTGCTGTGTTGCACGCCCTTGGAGTTTTGCCCCAGTGTGGTGGGGTCAGATCGGGCACAATTCCAGGGCTGTACCTCCAGTGTTGAAGCACTAGAGGTGTTGTAGTGCTGTGGGTCAGTGAGGCACGTTGTGTCTTGTGGCAGTCCTATGGTTCTCTCTGTGCCTTGGTTGCTCTGCACAGGAATATCGTCCTCAGGGATGGGTGGGTCAGGATGTGTTCCACTCTCTCCTTCCCTTAGTTTGCTTGGAATTTTCTATTGTAATCGTTAAGGTTGTGTGTCAAGTTGACTGGGCCCTGATTCTCTGAGATGATGGGATTCGCTGCATGATGAGATATGCTTTGATCAACCACGTGGTTAAAAAGGAGGTTGTTTTTTGGGTATGTGACCTGCATCATTGCATCATACACACACACACACACACACACACACACGTAGACAAAATTCTCTAGCATTTTGTTCAGTCTGGATTCTGCAGCCTTTGAACCTTCCAACTTGTCTGCTGACTTGGGTTAGTCAGCCTTTGCAGCTGGGTGAGTCAGGAGAAGCCTCCAGCCTGGTGCCTGACTCATGGACTTGGAACTTGCCAGCCTGGGCAAGTGAGCTATTTCCTTAAGAAGAATCTCTTTCTATATGAAGGGGCTTAAAATTTTTTGTGGAAAAATTCCATTATCTTTTAATTCCATTTTTCCATGAACTTTTTGACGTTTTCTTGTATATTCATGTATACGCTTCACTGGTTTTGCTTCTCTAGAGAATCTAGCTGAAGACAATATTTAAAGTCCTTAAAAATATAAAGGGCTTGGAGTATTTTGAGACTCCAAGATTAACTGATATCAGATATCTCAGGAAGGATTGTGTCTGTTCTGTGATGAATTTGATTCACTCTTAGTAATACATACTCTTGAAAGAATAAGTTAGAAATAAATAGTGCAGGTTGCACAACTCTTCTTGATATGATTATACTGTTGAACTGTATGTTATGTGGATAATTCCCAGTTCAACTGTTAAAAAAAGAAATAATCCACTCGCCTCAAAATTCCTTAATTAAAACAAAAGTATCTACTGGTTTCCATTTATTGGTGTTTGTTTTTATTGTTAGGTGTTATTGAGTCAGTTGCAACCGTTCATGACCTGTGTCATCTTCACAGTTGTTCCCGTACTTGAGCCCGTTGTTGGCAGCCACAGTGTCAATCCATCTTCTTGAGGGTTTTCCTCTTTCACTGCCCCTCTACTGTATCTTTCTCTAGGGATGCTCTCTCCTGACAACATGTCCAAATTATGCAAGACAAAGCCTCACCGCCCTTGTCTTAAGGAGCACTCTGGTTGAACTTCTTCCAAGACAGATTAGTTTGTCCTTTGATCAGCCCATGATACTTTCAATATTCTTCTCGATCACCAGAATTCAAATGTATCTGTTCTTCTTTGATCTTCTTTATTGACTGTCCAACTTTCATACATATGAGGTACTTGAAAATACAATGGCTTGGGTTAGGTGCCCCTTAGTTCTCAAAGTAGTATCCCTGCTCTTCAGTATTCTAAAGAGGTCACGTGCAGTGGATTTACCCAATGCACTGTGTGTTTTGCTCTCTTCCCTGCTGCTCCCCTGAGCATTGATAATGGATTCAAGCAAGACAAAAATCATCTTTTCTCCATAACATCATGCTGTTACCTACCTAGTTAGTTGTGAGGATATTGGTTTTCTTTTCATGAAGTTGCAATCTCTGCTGAAGGCTGCAGTCCTTGATCTTCATCAGCAAGTGCTGTAAGTCCTGACTTTTCAGCAAGCAAGGTTGTGTCATCTGTATATCACAGGTAGTTAATAAGCCTCCCTCCAATCCTGACGCCACATTCTTTTATCAGCTTTTCTGATTCTTTACTTAGCATACAGATTGAATAAGTATGGTGAGAGGGCACGATCCTCTTGCACACCTTTCCTGAGTGTAAGCCATGCCATCGCCTCTTGTTTTGTTTGTACAACCGTCTCTTGATCCATATACAAGTTCACCACGAGTGCACTGAAGTATTTTGGGCTTCCCATTCTCTTCAAGGTTATCTCTAGTTTGTTTTAGCTACATAGTTGAATGCCTTGGCATAGTCAATAAAATACAAGTAAACATCTTTCTGGTATGCTGTACTTTCAGCCATCGTTCATCTGACATCAGCAAAGTTACATGTCCTCTTCTGGCCCGACCTCTAGAAGCTCCCTGTCATGCTCTGCTGAAACCCTTGTTAGATGATTTTCAGCAACATTTTGCTTGCATGTGATATCAAAGATAATGTTCTATAATTTGAGCTTTCTGTTGTGTCATCTTGATTTTAAATGGGTATAAATAGGGCTCTCTTCCAGTCGGTTGGCCAAGTAGCTTTGTCTTCTAAATCTCCTGGCATAAATGAGTGCTTTCAGTGCTTCATCAGCTTCTTGAAACATTTCAATTAGTATTCCATGCATTCCTCTAGCCTTGTTTTTGGCTAATGCTTTCGATGCAGCTTGAATTTCTTCCTTTGTTACCCTTGATTCTTGCTCCTACACTACCTCCTGAATGGTAGAATGTTGATTAGTTCCTTTTGCTGCACTGACTTTTCTTTTCGTCTTCTTTTGATGCGTCATTCAATATTTTGCCCATAGAATCTTTCAATAGTGCAGGTCAGAGCTTGACTTTTTCTGCATTTCTTTCAGTGTAAGAACAGTTGAATGTATTCTTCCTTTCTGGTTTCCTAAATCTAAGCCTTTGCACGTTTCACTATAATATTTGGCTTTGTCGTCTCAAGCTGCCCTCTGAAATTCCCTATTAAGCTCTTTGACGTCATGCTTTTTTCCATTTGCTGTAGCTGCTCTATGATTAAGACACGTTTCAGAGTCTCTTCTCTTTATTGCTGTTTATACCTTGTTTTTCTTTTTTTTTTGGGGGGGGGGCATCACTGCTCTCCGGTGGTGGGAGTAAGAGGCCCAGCCCCACTGCTGGAATTGAACCTCCGTCCCAGTGGGCTTCAGTCCCGCGCACAACCACTATGCCACCGGGGCTCAGCCCTATACCTTGTTTTTCAAGGGGTTCATTCAGTCTGTATTTGGCTTCAGGTTTTTATATATTTAAACCAACTTAAAAAAAAAAATAATTCTAAAAAAAAAAAAATAATTCTATTGGGGGGCTCTTACAGCTATTATAACATTCAGTACATCATCTGTATCAAGCACATTTGCACACATGTTGCCACATATATTTCCAAACATTTTCTACTTAAAGGCTTGAGTAAACACGCGGCCATCCAGCTCAGAAGCAACAAAACCCACATGGAAGAAGCACACCAGCCTGTGTGACCACAAGGTGTTGAAGGGATCCGATGTTAGGCATCAAAGAACTAAAATTATATCATTATAAATAAGGGGGAGTACAGATTGGTGAACCAAAGCCCATCAGAAAAAGCCCAAGTGACATCCTCTTACAGAGGGGTTACAGAGAGGAGATGAGCCAGTTAAAGTACAGTGTAGTAACAACAAAATACACATCTTTCCTCTAGTTCTCAAATGCTTCCTCACACTCACTATCATGCTTTCGATTCTACCAGACAAGCCTGGCTAGAACAGGGGATGTACACTGGAGTCACAAACATGGGGAATTGAGGATAGATGTTCCCTCAGGATGAGTGATGAGAGTGGTGAGACTGGGAGGGTGGAGGGATGGTGGAGTAGAAAGCGGGAACCAATTTCAGGGATCTACATATAGCCTTCTCTCTGGGGCATGGCCAACAGGGAAGTGAATGAAGGGACACATTGGACAGTATACGATATGAAATAGAAATTTGTAAATTATTAAAGGTTCATGGAGGGTAGGAAGGAAGGGAAATATGGGGAGCTGGAACTGGGAGCCTAAGTGGAGGGAGGATGTTTTGAGAGTGATGATGGCAACAAGTGTACAAATGAGATCTGCATACAATTGATGTATGTATGGATCGTGAGGGGAGGTGTGTGAGTACCAATAAAATGATTCATTTTAAAAAGGGGATAGCTTTTCTTTTTTTTTTTTTAAAGAGGAGCTTATACCAAGGGCTCAAGTGAAAAATCAGATTTTCTTTAAAACTGTCCTTTTATAGATGTTGACGCTGTTAAAATATTTTTCAGGCAGAGTAAGTGCTAGTTTTGCTTCTGTATTATAATTATAGTAAGCCTTTAAAATTATAATACAGTCTAATCCTTACTCCCTGAAGATAACCCTTCCAGTAATAAGATTTTGTGTTCCTTAAACTCAGTGACTGATAATAATTAGCTTGTATCACTCCTTCAGATAATTGATGGGGTTGGTCATATATTGGGTTTGCCTAATTTCATTCTCACATGGAGTAATCTGGAGTAACTTGAGTTCGATTGGAAACCAATTTTTGCTCCTGTATACTGTTGGCAGCAGCCCCGCATGACGCTAATGGTTTTTAATGCTGGCTACTAATCGAAAGGGTGGCAGTTGAAATCCACCCAGAGGTGCCACAGAAGTAAGACCTGGTATTGTTTCCAAAAGGTCACAGCCTCCTCTGCACACATGTGGTCACCATGAGTCAGAATCCGTAGCAGCTAACAAGGACATACTGTTGGCAATTGTAGCATGAAGGTGAACTACTGTGCTCAAAGGTAATCAGTTTCTCAAGGGGAAACAAATGGGAAAGCTGTCACCTGCCATTTGACAGCCCCACAAGTGAGTCCATTTTTTTTCACGGTGATAGTATGTTTACAGAGTAGGCGCTATTTTGATATCATTTAAAAAGATATTTTTACAACCTTATTGAGATATATTTCATATATAAACGCACCCACTCCAAACTAAGTCATTTTCAGTATAGTCAGTCCCAGAACTGGGCCTCCATCACAATTTAATTACAGCACACTTTAGCTCTTTTAGGGGTCCTAATGGCACAAGACTTAAAATGTTTGCTTGCGAAACGCTAGATTGGCGGATGGGCCCACCAGCCACTCCACTGGAGAAAGATGTGGTCGTTGTTTTTGTCACGATTTCAGCCTTGGAAACCTGAGGGAGCACTTCTTCTCTACCCTGTGAGTTGGAATTGACTTGGTGGTGGTGGGTTTGGTTTGGGACACCACCTCTGACAGAAATGCTGTCACTTCCCGTTCCCTGCCCACTTTCTTCAGGCCCCGGCAATCACCATTCTACTTTTTGTTTCGGGATTTGCATATTTTGGACATTTCATTAAACATGTGGCCATTTGTGGTTTCTTTCACTTAGCTTCTTGCTTTCAAGATTTATCCATTTTGTACCATATATCGGTATTTCATCCCTTTTTTTTTTGTTGGATACTACATTTTTGTCATCCATTCATTAACTGATTGACATTGGGTTGTTTCCATCTTTTGACTGATGTGAATAGTAATGCTGTGAACATCTGTGTACAGATTTTGGCACGGATAGGTGTTTTCAAGTCTCAGGAGTACAATTGCTAGGTCATATGCTAACGCTGTTAAACTTTGTGAAGAACTGACAAACTGTTTACCACCACCAGTGTCTGAGGGTTGTAGTTTCTCCACAGTCACTCTTTCACTCTTCGTTGTAGCCATCCAGTGGGTGTGAATTGAAGCCATCATTGTGATACGAATGTCTTTTCCTATGCTTATTCGCTTTTTTTGCTCGTCTTCATTGAAACTGTCTATTTAAATCTTTTATCCATTTTAAAATGAGAGCATTTGTTTTATTATTGTTGAGTTGTAAGTGTTCTTGGTTCTCTTTACAGATATATGACTTGCACATATTTTTTCCCATTCTTTGGATTACGTGTTTTCCTCTCTTGATGGTGTCCTTACTGCACACATTTTAAAATTGTGATAGTCTCATTTATCTGTTTTTTCTTTTGTTACTTGTGGTTTTGGTGCCCTATCTAAAGGCCATAGTAATCTTATTTACCGTGGGCCCAACCCAAGGTAAGAAGATTTGCTCCTGTTTCCTTCAAGGAGTTTCATAGTTGCAGCTCTTACATTTAAGTCTATGATCCTTTTTGAGTTATTTTTAATACATAGTAGGCGATAGGGGTCACATTCATTCTATTGCTTATAAATGTCCAGTTATCTCAGTGTGATTTGTTGAAAACATTTTGTTTCTTTCTCTGGGGCTGAGCCCCAGTGGCTCAGTGTGCGGGGAATGTGGCCCACTGGGTTGGCGGTTCAAATCCAGCAGCAACTCTCCAAGAGCAAGGCTGGGCCTCCTACTTCCACCAGAGGGCCGTGATGTCCCCCCCCCCCCCCAAAAAAAATTTAATAAAAAAATAATTCTTTCTCTGGATGGTTTTGGCACCATTGCCAAAAATAAATTGACTGTAAATGTGAGGGTTTATTTCTGGACTTAAAATCTATTTCATTGACCTGTACATGTCTATCCTTTGCCATTACCTTACTCTTGATTACTATAATTTTAAAATCAGATTATGTGACTCCAACTTTATTCTCTTTTTTTCTAGATTGTTTTGATTATTCTAGGACAGTTTTGAATCTTTTAGATCAATTTAGGTCATTATAGCCATCGTAAAGTGTTAGCAACATTAGAGCATTCTGATCCATGAACATGGGATATTTTTTCAATTAATAGGGCATCTTTAATTTCTTTTGTCAATTTTTAATAGTTTTTGAAGTTTGCTTTTCTTTTTTATTTTTGGTGGAATTATACACAGCAAATCATCTACCTATTCAAAGAGTACACCCTTTGCAGTTGTGTTGTTTCTGAGTGTTCCTAAATTTATTTCTAAGTATTTTATTTAGTGCTATTATAAATGGAATTGCTTTTCTTAATTTCATTTTTGGATTTTTCATTGTAAGTGTATAGAAATAAAGTTGATTAAAAACAAAACTGATGCTGTATTCTGTAACTTTGATTAACTCATTGTGGATTCTGTAGGATTTCTTTTCCAAGTAGAAGATCATTTTCAGAGAAATAACTTTATCTCTTCCTTTCGTGTAGGAATGTTTTTCTGTTTCTTGCCCAGCTGTCCAGCCTGGAGGTGGTGAGAGCAGGATGTCCTGGCTTTATTCCTGATCTTGGGGAGAACACATTCAGACTTTCTGCATTAAGTATGGTGCTTGCTGTGGAGACTTTGTTAGATGCTTCGGGTTGTGGGTGTAGCTTTCTATTCCTAGTCTGATGAATGCTTTCATTATAAAAGGCTGTTGGATTTTGTCAAGGGCTTTTTCGTTATCGACTGAGATATTCTTGTGGCTTTTTATCTTTTATTAATAATGCATATTTTATTAATTGGGTTTTGGAATTTAAACCAACTTGACTTCCTGGACTCAATCACTTGGTCATGGTTTATAATTTTATACATATGTTGTTAGATTCCTTTTGCTTTAGACATTTATATATGTTTACCTACTATATTGGTCCCTCCTGTTCTTTCTGGTGCCTTTGGTCTTGGTGTCAGGATAATACTGTCCTCATGGGATGACTTTTGAAGTGTTCTTTATCTTGAAAAGTAAACTTTTAAAACCAGTGATCTGAGTTTTTCTACAGTCGTGTGGTAATAAGTAGTAGTATTTGAATGCCTTGGCTTAAAGATTACCTGCAGGGTAAACAAAGGTATTCTGGAATGAGAGTTTTTCCACCTCTGCATATAAAAATCCCTTCCTCCTCCTTGAAGCACAGAAGATATGATTTTGTCTAGTTTTTAAAATTTATCTTTAGTTCTGCAAGTTGCGGGCTTTTTTTTTTTTTTCATTTGGACCAAAGATAGACATATTTGTGTCTAAATTTGATGATAGGAATTAATTTGAAAGACGGTTGAAATTATGGAATATTTAATTCTATTATTTTTGTCATCTTTATTCAGAAATGAGGAAAGACTGCCATGAAGAAAATTATTTATGATTTCTTAGTAAATGAATGACAGAGATAAGACAGGGACTTTAGCATTTCCTGAATTCCAGTCATGTTCTCAGTAGCTCATGGTCTGTTTTATTATAATGTCCTGTAACAATTTATACTTTAGGTGTTTTCAAGTCCCATTATCTACATACAGGGACTATGGTGTAGTTTTTTTTTTTTTTGTGGCAATGTGTATTTATCTATTAATGATTAAAACCAGTTTGTTTCCACTTTGTCTTGTAAAGTACACTCAGGGTTTGGGATTATGTGGAGCAACTTGTCACAAACACAGTACTTACCTGAAAACTCTTTTCCTATCTTGAAATAATTTTGAGACTTGTTTCTTTTGCCCTGAAATATATTTGTACTTATTCAAACAAAAACATTTCTGGCTTTACAACAGTTTTTTAAATAAGTTGACACTTAAGTAATATCTTTCCTATTTATCTAGCAGCTTCAGTTATTTCCTTGTTCATAGCTAAATTGTTCCTGAGTGTTCAGCGGACCCAGTTCTAGACTCCAGGATTTAGTCGATTAAAAATTAAACTTCTTTCCAAGAAGAGGGTGCCACCTTCATTAGAACAAAGGCATATGTGAGTCCTAACTCCCAAGATTTTCTAAGCCAGTGCAGAGCAAGATTGCTCAGAATTAACACATGGCATTAGTTATTTATATTTATATTTATATCTATATTTTATAGATATTAGTTATTCCCCTCATCGCTCACAGGTGAGTTACCAGGCTGCCTAGGAATTTTTCTTCTCCATAAGTTACTATAGAATTCACTCCTCTGGCGAGCGGGTATGATAATATCTTTATGCAAATTTTATTGTCCATACCTCTAGTATGAGGAAGAAAATGATCATGTTTTTAGGTAAGATTGTAACAAAGGCATACCATGCATTCTTACAATACTTCACAATTTACAAAACTTGTTCCTTTATGTTTTTCTTTTTCCTTCAAATCCCTTTCCTTTTCAATTGCTTAATCTTGTTTAATCTTACTGAAAATTTGTTGCTACTGGATCAAGAATACATGATATATAGCATCAATTGAGGTCTCCATTCACTGAAAAAACATCCTGCTTTTTGATCTTTGTAGTTAGGGTGATCAAAGTGAGAATTACAGGGAAATCTGTAAGCTGGAACGTAAGGGTGCTTGCCTTTGTTTTCTGCTTTGGATATGCTGGGTACAGCCTCACCCCTAATTTTCACCTAAGTTCCTCTTCTGACTGCTTTCCATCTGCCACAGGTTCCAGCTTTTGCTGCAGATTTTATTGTATCTCTCTCTTTTATTTATAAATCATTTTATTGGGGGCTCATACAGCTCATCACAATCCATGTGTTAAACCCATTTGTATATTCGTTGCCATCATCATTCTCAAAACATTTGCTTTCTACTTGAGCCCTTGGTATCCCTTCATTCCCCCCTCCCCCTCACGCCCCCCCATTGTATCTCTTTTATTTGCAACTGGCCAAATCTTACTATTTGTCAAACTGAAAGAGCTAGCTAGTGTTTATTTGCACTTTTATCTGTCGCGTGTACATATTTCATTTCCCGAGCGAGCTGCATGCCTCCGATGGGAGGGTACGGCGGTGGCAGGCGGCGAGGAAAGTGAGAGCTGGTGATTGCGGCCCTGGCTGCAGCCTGTGTCCTTTAGCTTAGAGACTGCGCACCGTCTTCTCCGTGCTCTCCCTCGGCCTTACTGCCCACTAGACATGTTCCTTCCATGTCTAAAATTCTTTTATTTCAATCACTTTTCATTTTCTTTTTTCTTTCTTTTTAATATTAGTTAAATATTAACATTGAGAGTATGCATCAATTTCAGTTTCTTTTTATTTATTTTTTTGGGTTTTTTTTTGGGGGGTGGGGGTGGCATCAGTGCCTCTGGTGGTCGTGGGCGCTACCCAGTGCTGCTCCTGAGAAGCCACCACTGGATTTGAACCGCCAAGCCCGCGGGCCACAATCCCGCACTCCACCACTTACGCCACCGGGTTTCAGCCCCAATTTCAGTTTAAAGATTTTTTTTCTATGACATAATTTTAATAGCTTTAAAATAAGTTAATGTATTTATTTTTTTTGGATATGTGCTGCCGAAGCGAGCACTAATGTATTTATTTTTGATACCTGGAATAGCATCTTGAATTTAGTAGATGCTCATTGACTTTTTGTCAAATGAATGCATTCTTTTTTGTTTTCAAATGTGGCTTTAGACTTGGTATAAATATTCTGAAAATGAATAATATTTTTAGAAAACCCAATATATTTTTATGTTATCTCGCGTGTGAAGGGAAACATTCTTTGCTTGGACTCTGTACATAGAGGGGGAAGCTGAGGCACTGATTAAGCACGTGGCTATTAACTGAAAGGTCGCTGCTCGAAACCCATCAGCAGCAGCCTCTGCAGGCGAAAGATGTGGCATTCTGCTTCTGTGAAGGATGTAGTTCGTTGGAAACACTGGGGGGGACTTGTACGCTATCCTGTTTGGTCGTTGTGGGACTGAACTGGCTTGATGGCAATGGGTCTGATTTCAGTTTTGGTTTAGGTAAATAGAAATGTAAAGTTTGGATTAAGAACGAGGTGCTTAATTAAAAAAAAAAGAATGAGGTGCTTGATCTTCTGTTTAACTTGTATTTTAACTTCTTACTTATAGAAATATGGAGAAGAACTTCTTGTTAATAATAAATGATAGGTAAAGTTATGAGATGAGTTAGTCCCACTTACAGAGTAGAAACTGAGGCAAATATAAACTTGTCCCAAATTGATGGAGTCAAACTCAGAGCTGCTGCTGGAGCCTCTCAAAACCCGACCTACTGCCATTGAGTTAGTACTGACTCAGTGATCATCCTGTGAGTTTCTAAGACCGTCACTGTCTACAGGAGTTGAAAGCTCAGTCCTTCTCATTTGGAACGGCTGGTGGTTTCAAACTGACAGCCATGAGCATCGAAGCCCAATGTGTAAGCACTACATCAGCAAGTACATGAATTACCTCTCGTGTGTACCCGGTTCAGGACTGGCTTTCAGGGATTCTAGATTAAGTACACTATTTAAATCCCGGTCCTGTTTGAGACTAAATAGCCCAGGCTTCTGGACTTTGTCCTGAGTTTTATTTATATATACACACACACACACACACACACACACACACACACACACACTTTTAAGTGTAAAATAGCAACATAAAATAATTCCTTATCTTTCTGAGATTAGTTTGGACAAACTGCACGAGATACCAACTTTGTGATGAAATAGGGGGCTTGAAAAATTCTGGCTTGTCAGAGCTCTGGTAGGAAAGTTGGAGAATCCTCTGGGCTTATGTTTGTTGTACATCAGAGATGAGAGTAATAGCTCTGAAACTGGAATAACTATAGTTGGGGTCCTGACTTCTTGAAGTTAGTACTGGCATATGGAATTAACCGCAGAGGTATTGCCTCCAGCATTTAAAATAGTCTTAAGTTGTAATATAGTGTCAGTTTGATATAGTATTGTTATGTGAAGTGATAAAGGCAGGGTGGGATAGCATACCTTTATTGTTACAATGTACTCGTTTATGGGAAGTCCACAAGTTGGCAGGTCCTAGAACTGATTTGAGTGGCTTCATGCTGTCAACAAGTACCAAGAGATCCTCCAGCCAACTGTCTTTGATGTTGGTGGCATCCTTAGACTGCTACATAGTGACTGTAGCCATTTGAGATATTGCTATATGGAGCACTGTCTGGAGAGAGGGACTGTTTAATTCTGTTAATTTTTCTTAAGACTGATAGAAGCTTTTCTGGATGCCTCTGGGAGATTTCCAGTCATGACTCAGTAGCTGAGATTGGGTACCACACTCAGTCTCACATCCATTGGCAAAGGGAAAACGAGTTAGGCCTAACAAGCTAGGATAGAGTGTCTGCAGTGATGACCATTCCAATAGTGACTTGAAAAGTATTTGGGGGGCTGAGCCCTGGTGGCGTAGTGGTTGAGTGCGGGACTGCGGCCACTGGCTTGGCAGTTCAAATCCAGCAAAAACTCTCCAGGAGCAAGGCTCGGTCTCCCACTCCTACCAGAGGCCAGTGATGCCTAATAAAAAAAAAAAGTATTTGGGTATGTTTACCAGGCTTGTGTATTGAAGGGCAAGTTTTAAAAAAATGCATTTCTCACCCTAAGATTTTTATGTCTATAGTGGTGCACTTCTGAATGCCTTTAGTGGTTAAAAATTGGTGTCAAAGCAGAAAGACATTAGAATGTAAGACAGGTTGACTGAGTTAAATTCCATAAACATTGTGAACTCCTGACTCCTGGCCTAAGAAGTGAAGGTAAAGGAAGGTTGGATTTATTTTCTTCTCCAAATGTATGCTTCTAAAGTGAGCATTTTCCACCTTCCTGTAATTCATTATGAAATGTATTTCATGATCTTGTTTATTGAGGGCCTAATTAATCGAGCAATTTAGTTTGTACAAGTTGTGGTGTGTATCTTTGAACATAATATTTAAGTATACACCACAAATATCTTTGCCTTATTTGGTGTTTTTCATTGTGCTGCTAATTTAGATTTCAGAATCCACTGATTAGGGCTCTAGTTCGCCATCTACTGGTGTTGGAGCTGCCCTTTTAATACCGCCTGTCATAATTTTGTGGAATTGCTATTTTATGGTATATTTTTTAATAAACTAAAAAAGTCCCCCCAGGGTCTTTGACACCTAAAGGGTTGCTGTGTGTCAGCATCGATTCATTGGTCGTGGGTTCATATAAAAAGATGTTTTTTCAAAGCTCTGTCTTTAAATTTTTTTACAAGACAACCTTATCACTTTCAAACCTACTCTCCATTACACATAATATTTTTGTCACATCTATCGTATTCTTGGAAATATTCTTCAAATTCATCTGTCTAGATTGCTGACAGCACCTCCCTCCTTTTTTTCCTTCACTTCTTCTATGGAGTCAAATCACTGCCCTTTCACATCCCTCTGCAGCCGAGGAAACACAGAGAAGTTGCACAGCGTGTCAGGTGAGTCAGGTGAGCGGGGCAAGAGGTATGCTGTTGGCCCCAAACTGGCACACTGAGTGAGCAGGTGCATTGTCGTGGTAAAGCGAGTCCACAAATCAGGCCTTTTCAGAGCTTGATTGATAATCTGAACTGGTGGCACAAACTCCAAATGCACTACAAGTCAACATTTGGACATTTTCATCCGTTTGGAAATTTGACAGATGTCCAGAATGAGGGTTGTCTCAGTTGACATTTCACCTTTTTTGAAATGATAAAACCACTCATGCACTTGAGTTTTTCCCAGAGTTCTGTCCTTATAAACTGTATTCAAGATCACCACACTTTTTTTTGGGGGGGGGGGGGGGGGCATCACTGCTCTCCGGTGGTGGGAGTAGAGGCTCAGCCCCACTGCTGGAATTGAACCTCCGTCCCAGTGGGCCGCAGTCCCGCGCACAACCACTACGCCACCGGGGCTCAGCCCTGATCACTACACTTTTTGTGGCAATTTTCTAGAGCAAGAAACAAAATCTCATAGCCGCACTCCGTTCTCTTAAAATTATCCATAAAAAAAAAAAATGAGGTTCGAGCAAAACTGCTTTTATGAAAAGATTCACTTTGATCAGGAAGAACTTCCCTAGGCAACACTACTGTATCCACTCAAAGTGAGGTGGTGCTGATGCTCCCTTCGTGGGAAATGTGCTACAAAAGCTCCACCCAGCAGAGCTTTTACTGGGGGTACCACCTTGTATACACACACTCAGCTATGTACCTATGTAATGTGTGTATAGAACCCACTGCCATTTCATTGTTTCCAACGCATAGTGACCATGAAAACGTATTTTTGCAGTAGTTGTACATTTTTGCAGCGAAGCTAGTAGGTTTGCACCATGGACCTTGTGGTTAGTAGTCCGAGGCTTACGTGACAGCGCCCCTGGGGGGGGGTTCCATGGGTACATATATCTTACCAGAAAATTCACTACCATCTACTTGATTTTTGTTTGTTTGGTCAGCATCACTGTCCCCTGGTGGGAGTAGAAGGCCCAGTCTTGCTCCTGGAGAGCTGTTGCTGGATATGAACCGCCAAGCCAGTGGGGCCACAGTCCTGCACACAACCACTACACCACGGGGGCACAGCCCATCTACTTGCTTTTGCTGCATCGGGAGCCTGTAAAATAGGGTGTAGAGGGTTTCTGAGGCTGTAACTCCTGGGAGCAGCAAGCCTCATCTTTCTCCCAAGGAGCTCCTTGCTCGCTTGCCCTACCCACTCTGCCACCAGGGCTTCTCTGTACATACGTATACACCTTGCAGTTTGTTTATAATTTGATACTGTGATTTTTATAGTTATCTGCTTTTGATATTTGAGAACCATTACCTTAGGATTGTGATGTGAGAGTACAAATGGAAGCTCCCGGAAATGCAGATGCAGATGGTTTGGTGCTGGTGAGTTAGTATAGCTTTGTGGCCAGTCTAGAACTGTTCTGTAGTGACGGTGAGGGTGTTTTTAACTAGCAGAAGTGACGTATACCACCGGATATTGGGTCTGGTAAGCCACTACAAAGCATTGTGCATTTCTGATGTACCTTTTTTGATGTAGAGCATACACTTAGCATCTGCTGAGTTTGATGACTTGCTTGTTGGAATACTCTCCCCTGTCTTACTGTCCCTGAGTCTTTTAAATTAATATTTTCACAAGCCCCACAATTACTTTTTAATAGGTCGAAGGACTACTTTGGGGTAGTTTTTTTAAAGGACGATGCAATGCGTGTCAATGTGGTACCTTGCAGTACAGGCTGAGATTTTTAAATTTAGAGAAAACTCCATTATATTAGGGTCTTTTGAGGAGCCAGAGTAAAATACTACTGTGCTAACCAAGTGGTCATGAGTGAAGGTGCCGCCAGTTTAAACCAGCTCTGGCAAGAGTGGAAAGTTTCATTATGTTGTGAGATTTGGTTTACTCTATGATTTCTTTGTTAAACTTTTAGCATCGCAGTGAACTTCCTTTGGGTGGCGGCAGGAAGCATAAATACTCATTGTGTAATGCCATTTGCGTTTTGGCATATCATGCCAAGGCATGACATCCAAAACAAGCCTCGTGCTACACAACGCAAACTACAGTTCCCAGCGGGCCCGGCGCTGCGGGGCCTTTACTTCCCCTCTCCCCTCCCTGCCACCCCTTCCCGGGCTGGTCCGGCGCGGGCCTTGGTCCGCGCTTGCGCAGTGGCGACGTGCGGTTTTTTTTTTTTTACACTCTGGCGGCTGCGGAGCGCGGCACTGGGGCTAGTGCCCAGCCGTGCTGCAGTGTACCGGAGCTGGTTGCTAAGACAAAGAGCAGCAGAAACCGCTTCACTGGTTAGGGAGCTTCCTACCCGATTTGGCACACGTTGTCCTCAGGCATAATGGGGCCCAGATCGCATTAACTGTTAACTTCACAGTGCCAACAAGTTCCTAGCCCACGTCCCCTCGCTCCACCACGCCAGCCCTCCTAGCCCCTCATAGCCCGCGCGCGGCTCTGCCAGTCCCGGCGCAGAGCGAATGTGACGGCGTCGGGCTTTCAGCCTTGCCTCACGTCAGCCGGTGCTAGGTCCTGGCGCCCGCCTGCCGCAGTGCCGCGTGCCGCTCGCCCCGGGAGTAGCCAGGACCCGGTGCCGCGGCCTCCGCAGACAGAGGTGCAGGGGCCGCGCCGAGGAGCCATGACTGAAGCGGCGGCGGCGGCGGCTGCGGCCGCGCCTCCTGGCTGCACGCGGGGGCGGCGCGGCGGGCGCCCCCTGGCGGCGCGCCGGGGCGGAGCGGCCCTACACCGCCGCAGCCGCAGCCGGCGGAGGCGCTGCTGTCCCTCCTCCCCGTGTCCCCGGCGCTCGCCCGCTCGCTCGCTCGCTCCATTCTCCCTCCGCTTCAGATTAAAGGGGGGGAGGGAAAAGGAGCTCGGCCGCCATTTTCCCAGTGCCGCCGCCACTGCCGCCACCGCTCGCCGAGCCGGCGGGAGAACCGAGCACCTTAGCGAAACCGACTCGTCTCGTCGCGGCGGCGCGGGGGCGGTCGGAGCACGTTCCCCGGCCTGGAAGGGGCGTCCGGGGGCGGCGTTCGGGGTGCGGGCTCCGGGCTGCAGACGGCGGCGCTTGTTTGTGCGGGGCGGGGGGGCGGCTTCATCCTCTGCCCCCGCCCTCCCGGCCGGGCTGCGGCCCCCGGCCGTGCCCAGACCCCGCCGAAGCCAAGGGAGGCCGGGGAAAGAGCCCGAAAGAGAAGAAAAAGCGGCCGCTCCCCGCCACCGCCTTCCCCTCCCCCTCCGCCTCGCCCCCCCGCCCGGAAAGTCAGGGCGGCACCGGGCGCCGGGGGGGAGGAGAGCGGCGGGCCCGGGCCGGAGCCGCTGCCGCGCGCCCCCGCCCGTCGCCCGCCGCCCGCCCGCCGCCGCCGCCGCCGCCGCCGCCGCCGCGGGCCCTGGGCGCCCTGGCCGGGGGGCTGTTTGCAAACTGCGCCCATTTTGTGGGGCTGAATCCGCCCGGGCTACGCGCCTCCATCACGTGGTAGGTGCTGCTGCTGCTCCTCTCCTCCTCCTCCCGCTGCCCTTTCTCCTTCTCCTCGCTCTCCCTGTGGCTCCCATTTCTCCCTCTCTTTGTTAGTTGTAACTGGAAAGGCTGGGCAGGGGAGGAAAAATCCCCGGAACTTTAAATGGCCTCTCCGGGCTTCCCCGCTGCGGGTCCGGGACTGGGAGTCGCCCCAAGGGCGGGGGTGTGCGGGGGCCCTGCTCCGCCAGCTGCCGCCTCGTTCGCCAGGTTTTCCTTTGGCGTTCTATTTAAAATGCGGCCTAAAGAGCTTGGTTTATTCCCGTAAGGGGGGAAAAAAAAGAAAACAAAAAACCAAAACAAACTCTGGCTCTTGCCTTGAACTTCTCCCGACGGCAAAAGGCCTTCCTCTGCTCGAAACACATTTTGTGCGTTTCACGGTTCGTATCGCAACTCTGATTGTTTAGTGAGATGGTATTTGTTTCATTTATTTATTAGTCTTGTTGCCTGTAAATCGAGGTCACTTACGTTTTCAGATCTAGTCTCCCTCAAGCGGACGTGTTTGCCTTTTTTTTTTTTTTTTTAGAACTAAAGAGGAAGAGGCATTTATTTGCTTTTAAGTGAGTTGGAATCTCACTGCCTTTTGGGGGGCCTGTTTTCCGGCTGACGGTCGTTTGATCCTCAGCAAATAGTTTTGTTTTCCGTCAGACGAACAATTCTATCCCCATGTTTTCCTTTAAAAATCCTTTTGTTTTTCCAATGTCGGGAACCTAGTGGTTTTTTTTTTTTTAAGGAAAACAGGAGACTTAACTATTGCTTATTGATTGCCTTACGGGAGAAGGGGTGACATGATGGCGCCACTTTAAATTGCTCTTTCCTCCCCCGCCGGCACCCCCCCCCCCCTTTATCCTGGAGGTCACTGGAGCATTTTTTTGGACCTATTAATAAAACTGCACTTCAGAGTGTTAATGCAAGTCGGGAGACTGGGCGTTTGGTGCCTCCAGGATCCGGAGACCCGAATTTCGCGGTCCCCGAAGTTCCGAGCACCCTCTCCAGTCCTGCAGTCTTCTCGCCGCCCTCCCCTCCATTCACAATCCTGGTGTTGCCATCGCCTTTGTCACGTGGCCAGCGATCATTGTGTTTTTTTGTTTGTTTTGGGTTGTGTGTTTATATTTTAAAATTACAGTCTAGAGGAGCTTTCCCCCACCCCATTGGAGAGATCAGGACGGTATAGCTACTTTAGTTTCAGAGTCGGGAAACATTTTAAAATAAACGATAAAATTACATAATCTTTGGCTTGCATAATCATGGTATAGCTGCTGTACTTCGTCTCCAAAGTACTTTCAAGAATGGAGAGTAGCACATTAGAACGTGCCACTTAGCACAGGATAGCCTGCAAAGTCTATTTTTCTTACTTTTGGGTCATTGGAAGTACCACTATTTACAAAGGCTTAAGTGGGTGTGTGTGTTCCCCTCCCCCCCCCCTTCTGTAGGCTCCAATGGGTTCCTTTTCTAAAATAGAGTTTAGAAAATTTCTATCTTCTATCGGCCTTTTTCTTTTCTAATAACAGTGAGTACTTTTGAGTAATAATTGTTTTCTATCTGAGGCTGTTAATTTCTGTTGCATTTTGGGCCATGTAATTTTTGTTTTTCTCCTAGAGCTTCAGAGAAGTGTTGTTCTTCATGTCAGTTTTCCCTGTAAAGTGGGTAAATTTCCATTTTATGAAATACAAATTTCTGGGTTTTTTAAATCATTTTACTGGGGGCTCGGACAACTTATCGTAAACCATACATTCATCCATTGTGTCAAGCACATTTGTACGTTTGTCACCATCATCATTCTCAAAACATTTGCTTTCTGTTTGAGTCTAGGTATCAGCTCATTTCTGTTTTCTCTACATAGACTGTTAGTTGCTTGCATTGAAAAAAATCTCTTGTAAACTAGAACCCCTTTTAACCAAAGTAAGCTAAATGTAGTTATTCTTAAGTATCCATTGATCCGTTTACTCTTACCATGTATGTTTTCAGTGGTTTGGGCTATTTTCCTTGCTAACAGTTACATCATGTCATGTGATATGTGCAATGTGATGTGTAGTTCTAAAAATAAGTCAAGGTAAAAATGCTCAACTCTTGGGATTTTAAAAAATGTACTATCAATGTGGGATGTGGGATAGCAGCCCTTAGTCATGGAATTTTGACTTGATTTTCATTAGGTTTAGCCAGCAAAGTATGCAATTCCTTTGACCTTTAGCATGTCTGATGAATTTGTTAGTGAGCTCATAATCTGAGGTGGTTAACTTGACTTCTCAAGTGTGAAACTATTTGGAGGGAAACATTAGATGTTAACAATGAATTCAGGTAGTCTTCTGTATTATGATTTTCTCTGATAATTGCCTGATTTAGTTGTATATGTATAGGTATTTTTGATATGTCTGAATGCAGTTAAAAGTGATCAATTGAATATTAACACCTTTGAGGTAGAGTTGAGCTTTCTGCACTTTTTTCAAAGCATCAGTACTTGACTTTTTTGTGCTTTACCTAAGTGATGTTTAAAATTTTTATCAGATATTCTCTTTGTGACTACACACTTTATATCCATGGTGAAACCTTTAGAGTCATGATTATTAGGTGGACTTGACTTACTCTATTGAAAGTTAGAAAATGAAGTCATAGCTCACTCAGTGGATTTTTATCCTGGTGAGAAGAAAGGAAAATAACTATACTTTGTTCCCCCTTCCTTCGAACACTGCCTATTCTCTCCCAGGCCAAGTGCTACACTGTAACTGGTGTATGTAACCTCTAGACTTTGTCATGTTGACTGCAGGTTCTAATGTAATTTGTATTTTCAAAAGAAAAGCAAGTTACAGATTTTTTTTCTGTTTGATAAGATCTGATTCATGTAATCTGTAAACATGGTATACATGTGGTTTCTGGTAATTGTTTTAAGAAAGCATTTTTATGTTGATTCTAGTTAGGTTTTTGGTAACAAGTTATCTTGTTAGATAGTTCACTGTTTACCAACCAACCTAACCAATGGCCAGCTTGGGCACGCCCATAGTTAAGAATCAAGTTCTGTAAAGCCTATTAAAAATTCAAGGCCTGCACAATGGTTTTATAGTAGCAGACAGACACTGTATTAAGTTAAAGATGTTTTAGTGTATCTGGGGTTGTTTCTTTAATGTTTCTTGTGCATTGACTGACATACATTAAATGCTGTAACCAAGGGGCTTTAAAAAGTTTATGGGAAAAGAATAAAACAGTAAATCAGGTTTTTTTGTAACCTCTGTACTAAGATATTTGATTAATGTTAGACACATTTTATCAAACTGTTTTGAGTTATGGACAAATTCGATGTAAAGACAGGTTTAGGCATGGAACTTTTGTAGTCAGGGAACTGTCTATACTAGAGGAGCTGTTAAGAATATTTTTAAAATACCAAATTCATAATGGATGATCAAAGTGCTGGTATTAGAAAACCCTGCATTTAAAGAGTAATGCTTATTCCTTTTATTTATTCCATTTCCTTGGGGAGGGGTTAGCAGAGGTTATTGCTTTTTCTCTGCTTGGTGTGGACATTAAGACACAGAAGTTAAGTGACTTCCTTCCTGGAGAGAGATAATATTTTTAAAAGCAATTGATTTTTCCAAAGGACCTCCCTTTCTCTGGAGTTTGAGGAGGAACCTTTGGGTTTCTGTGATTGTGTGGTTTAGAGTTTTAAAGCACCTTTTCTTTGTGCTCTTTTCTTCTTTTAACATACATTTTTGTCCTGATTGGTTAGAATGCTCCTTTTACTTTTAAAGGAGCATGGTGCAGGTGTCTCAAATAAAATGGTCCTTAAACACCTGGTTTACCTGCTGTGTCAGTTCAAAGAGGATTTGGACCACATTTCACCCCCTAAAATAGAACTTTTGGCATAAAGACTAATATTCTGGGTCTTTTGTTTCTAGAGATGTGTGGTTAAATTGAAGTGTCTATTTTAATAAATGGCCTCTATGAACATAAGGTGTTAGCATGCATTCTTACCAGACTCTTATTAATTCCTACCTTGAAATGAGAGATGAAAATCCAGGTGAACCATGATATAGTTAGAAAAGAACACAATTAGAAAGGCAGAATATCCCACTGTTCTAGAAGTCAGCAATGTTTGAAGGCCAGCAGAGATAGGAGCTTAAATGATAGAGCCTTCGGTGTTTCTCTTGCCAATTTAGCAAAGAATTGTGGGTACTAGCAAAAGTCCCAGGAAAAGATCGGTGTTGGCAGTTGGGATGTAACTTTTAGATTGGCTGCCATTTGTCCTTGCATTATGCCATGTGCCTGATCTGAGGACAGGTAATGTGAAGTACATGGAGGAAAAAATACTCGATTGAATGTGATTTACCAAAAAAACTGGACTCCAAAAGGGGGTGCTGTAGACAATGATTATTGTGTGTGTGTGTGTGTGTGTGTGTGTGTGTGTGGCATCACTGCCCTGGTGGGAGTAGGAAGCCCAGCCTTGCTCCTGGGGAGCTCTTGCTGGATTTGAATCGTCAACCCTGTGGGCCGCAGTCCCGAACACAACCACTACGCCACTGGGGTTCAGCCTAGACAATTATTTTTAAAAGTTTTTTCTTGTATTTATGTAAGAGGATGCAGGTTAAGTTTAAATCTCTGGGTATGAGGAAACCTGCTTTTTTAAAAGTAGAGAGCACGACTCACAGGGCAGTGCTTTAAAAGTTTGTGAAAAATAACTGGAAAAATGAGATTTTCCCCATGAATTCTTTGAGGCTCCTCCATTTTCATGAATGAAACACAACAGCCTGAGAAGCCTGAAATAAAGATGTAAAGATCTTCTATGAAGATTTTAGACCTTAATGCTGAGAAATTCTTTAAGGAGGGAACGTGGTGGCATAGTGTTTACTCGTTGTGCTGGGCACCGTGAGGCGTCAGCAATTAGAAACTGCCACCTGCTTGGCGGGAGAAAGAGATGACACTGCTCCCGTAAAGAGCTACAGTCTTGGGAACACTGAAGGGCAGTTCCACCCTGTCCTACAGGGACACTGTCAGTCAGAATTGACTTGGTGACATTGAATATACCCAAAGAGACCCTCTAGGATAGAGACCTTTTAACTCCCTTTTCCCCATCGAGTAGCACAGCATCTGGGAGATAGTAGTTGCTTAATACACTTCATATTTCCTTCAAACTTTTTTTTGGCATTTTATTTAATCCAACTTTGTAGAATTTTAACATTTGAATGTGCCAGCTTTCAGATGATTAGCTGTAATGTCATTTATTGGTTCTTTCTGTTGTAGGTCGCTATCATGTATGCAACACCCAGAAACACTTAAGCTGGTTAGGGCACCATCCTCTCACAAGTACTGCTATGTTTGAGCCCTCTGTTGTAAGGCACTGTGTCATTCTATCTTCCTCTTTTGCACTGACCCTCTATAGCAGGAGTGAAGACCTTTTTTTCTGCCTAGGGACATTTATATATTCATAACATCATCCGAGGGCCAGAATGGTCAAACATTTAATTTCATGTCATGATTGGAACGGTTTCTCTTTGGGTGAGGTGTGTGACGTTAGCCAGTAGTGATGATTTTATGGGCCTGTAGGCCAGATGTTCCCCATCCCTGCGATAGTGGGTCAAATTCAGATACTGCTAGGGACGATGGGGATTTAGCTATATATTCTATTGTTTGCTGTGAGTTCGAGCCTCCCACTCCCTTTTAAAAAGTTTATCCCCAAGCTTTCAAGTTTGGAAATGTAAGGTGGAGATAAATTCAAGGCAGATTTCTAAATGTTATTTTTAAAATCTCTGGCTTTTGTTACTTTAAAGGGGAATTCAAAATGGTATCTCTTTGAATTTTAAGTTTAGCAGCTTCTGACCTTGTTTGGAAAAGATGCTTGAGTGGTTTCAAACTTAATTCCTTTTCAAAAAGGAGCAGCTAAGGTCAGACCCGGCTAAATTCATCTGGAGGGTAAGTGTTGGGGCATATGAAAGATGAAAAATAACTATTTTGTTGTTAGAACATCAAAGCAAAAATTGCTAAGAACCAATACTATCCAGCCTTTCTCTTGCTGCTACTTTTTTGGCCTTTTTGACTGCTCATTAGTGCCTCCACCAGAGGGTGTGAAGGCATAGAGGTGGAAAGCTAATTAATGTCTGATGTTAGCATAGAGGCTTTATAGAAATAGCTGTCTGATAACTAGAACTATCCGCAAATTATCATTAAACTGTTCATATACCACCATGGAGAACTGATGGATGTACCTAGACATTGCAACGGATGAACTGGTTACTGATTTACCACTTAACCTTCTGATTTTCCTTTTAACATTTTAAACAAATGGAAGATGATAGGATTAACTTTTAACGATTCTCTGGTATTGGCAGATTTCAATTTTTTAAAAACAACAGTAAGCTAGTAGACTATGAGGGAAAGTAACTTAGTGAGATCCCTAAAATTTGGTCAAGGACCCATAAATATTAACTCCACCCCCCCCCCTTTTTTTTAACCTTTTGTGTATTGAGTGAAGATGGTGTTTACAAAGCAAGTCAGTTTTCCGTTCAACAATTAATACACATTTAGTTTCATGTCATTGATTACAATTTCCACACTGGCCTAATAGCCCATCTTTCCCTTGTGCTTCCTGGTTATATTCCTCCTTTCCTAACCTTTCTGTACTTTGTACTGGGTAAGTGCTGCCCTTTTGATCTCAAACGGTTGCTTATCCCCAAGTGAGTGTATTTCACTAGTAAGTTTCCCTTATAGTCTTTCTTGGCTGAAAATTGACCCACTGGGTGAGTTAAATTTCTGCGCCTGGTGAGTGTCTTAGGACCATTGTCTTGAGGGTCTACTAGTCTCTCCAGCCAGTAAACCTGGTCTTTTGTATGATGTTGAGTTTTGTTCCACATTATTTCTCCTTCACTGACCAGTGTCTTCTAATGAGATCCTTTTCAGAGCTGTTGATAGTTACTTGTTCACTTTCACATTTCTTGAAATCTTCATGAAGTCTTCAATTTTAGGCTTGTTCAGAAGTACTTGTATGGCTAAGTTTTCTTGGAAAAAGACAATCAAGTATGCGTTTAATTGTTGTCTCTGCTTTTTGTGTTCAATTTGTATAGAATTATTGTGTTTAATTTGATAGAAATTTGAATTTGGCAAACATTTAATGATTTGATATATGAGGGACTTTAAAGAGTTGGGGGAAATTTCCATTATCATTTAATTTGTTTTCCATGAACTTGTTGAAGCTCTTCAGTCATTGTGTAAGACGGTTTCCTGTGTGGTTATCAATTTTAAAATCCACACCTGCTTTGTGGATTTTTTTTTAAGAGCAGTATTAAAAAAAGACTTTTCCACATACACAGTTCTCATTTCTAAGTAGCTGCTTAATGTACTGGTGGACTGATGTCCTCCACCCCACCCCCACCTTACGACAGTTCTTTGGTGAAATCCCTTGTGTATACATCTTGGTGTGCCTCTGAGAAAGTAGATTCCTCAAGAGAGAGGTGTTACATCAAGTCTGTAGGACTTGATGGCAGTGGTTTCGTTTTTTTTTAAGTGTTACTGCTGGGTAAGAGTTTGGGTGATTGCATGAATAATCTTGCTCCATATTGCCTTCAGATGGCTGTGTGGCCAAATTTGATAGTTTTAAAAAGCAAACTAAAAGAGTTAAAAAAAAGTTTTCCAGTTGGGTGGGTGCAACCTTTTGACCATGTAAATGATTGGAACTTGATGTGGATGAATTCTGTTCTGGGATCGGAACAGAAATCTGCTTTTCCTAAGACAACTGCAATAACTTAGTAGTAGATCTCTTCCAGCATCCTACATAGAATATGCTCAGATTAGCTACCTTGTATTGGTTCACTGTGTGTCAGGCACTAGACTGTAATGCAAACCAAAGCAAAAACCAAATCTGCTGCTACTGAATGGATCCCAACTCAAAGGGACCCGGCAAAGGAGAACTACTGCTCCATAGGTTTCCTAAAGTTTTAAGAACAAGCAAATATATAAGCAAAGAAAACATGGAGGTTGATGGCAACATTTTAACCAGGCAGCTGAAGGGTATGTCAGGACCCTGTTACTGAACGTAGGGGATAGAAACCAAGCCCAAACAGTAAAGAATATAAAACAAGACCTTGCAGAAGTTTACAGACAAGGGAAGGAGAAGATGGACAAAATTGGGAGTTTATATCCATCATGAGCTATTGCCCAAGGAGTCACAGATTGCAGGTAAAATGGTAGAGTGAGTGGCAGCTAATCTGGATGGAATGTAGAATACTTGAAAGAGGATGTAATCCTGGAACTGAACCTTTACAGGAATGAGCATAAGCAAAAGTGCATAAAAGAGTGTGGAATCAAGTACCAGTTCATGTGGCGACAGACTGGAGTGAGGTTGAATGTAAAAGCGGGGAGCAGGTCATATGCCGAAGAGTTTGGATTCATCCATACCGTAGAGTCAGTCAAGTATTTTAAGCAGGGGCAAAGCATGGTCATTTATGTGCCCTTCCCTCTCTTTCCATTCTTTTTTAGCCATTTTGATTGGAGGCGAGACTGGATGCTTGTTGAGCCAGGAAAAGGAAGAAAGGTTGGGCTATTATTACTGCCTGGATTATTTGAACTAAGGCAATGGATGGGATGTGATTTTTCTTATTGACACACACCCCTCCCAGTTCTCCAATTCAGCTTTCAAAATTCAGTCAATAACGTCATCTCTCTTTGGAATTCTTCTCTGATGCCTTCAGTCAAAGCAATACTTTATCATCTGGGCTAACTTAGCACAACTTATTCTTAATATTTTTGGCACTAATGAAACTAATTCGTTGTCACCATATTAGACTCTTGCAGCCTTTTTTATTATTTGTGCCTGATTTTAAAGCCACTGTGGACTCCTGGCAGTTCTCTGTAGGATAAAGTAGAATATCCCCTGTGGGTTTCCAAGGCTGTAAGATAAGGAGTAGAAAACTTTTATCTTGTTTCCCCTGGAGCAGCTGGTGGTTTCAAACTATTGACCTTGAGACTTGAAGCTCAAACCCAATACACCTGTGCCCCCCGAGCTTCCTTTTCCCTTGCTTAGGAGACATTTAAAGGAAATATTTATGATAGAAGATAGAATGAAGGTTGGGATCACTGTCCCTCACATAGGAAACTTTGGACACTAATTGGGTTTAGATTTGAGATTTTTGAAGCATTTGTATGGGATGTGCCTACTCATTCTTCAGGTTTTAGCTAAAGGTTGTTTTCTCTTCTAAGCCTTTTCAAACCCCTTCTCAGCCTAGTATTGAGGATAGCATTGATCATGAAGCAATGTCTGTTTTTCTTCGTTCTTACCAGCCTTGTAGACATTTAAAAGCAGTGCTTCGACTGCTTTAGGCATTTTAATAAATACTTTTTGGCAGTATCCTATAGATAGATAGTGTTACCTCCTTGATTGTACTCTAATGACCCAAAATCTGAAACTTGTTTTGCCATATGACCTTTCAAGTTAAAACTAGCTTTAAACTACAGAGTGTAGTAGTGAAAAGCTTGGGGTTAAGGATCTGCATTGGAATTGTGATTCTCTAATTTAGTTTTAAAAGAAGGATAACAGTACTTATTTTGCAGTGTTATTGTGAAGATTAAAAACAATAATATATGAGAGGGCTTAGCATGTACTTTTTGTGACTCCCTTGTAAAGTGTCATGGGGCAGAGACGGGAAAAGATCAGTTCATGTTAGTGAGCAACAGTCACAATAATTTGTCCTCTAGCAAGAGCTGTGATTCCCTTGGTAATTAAAACCATTTTGGTTAAGAACTCCTGTTGCTGTAGGAAAGTGTTAAGGAATCTGTGGCAAGGTCATGTGTTATTTCTTGGTGTCACAGTGAAAATTTTGTTCCTTCAATGAACCTACATTTTCTGATAAATGCTTTTCAGTACCTCACAAAAATTGGCTTTCTAGAATTAATAGCCTCCATCCAGTGCTATCTCATAAACCAATGCTCACCTTCATTCTGCATTCTTGAAAAGTTGTACATTTATCACTTGAATTTTAAAAGTTGTTAGTAGACCATCCTCTTAAGTTTGTTTTTTTAATTGTGGAGTTTTGTCGTCTTTTTCTGTTTAGCAAAATCTTGAAGCGCTCGCTTTTTAGCTTTTTGCTTACTCATGTTTGACTACTTAAATCGTTTAAATGCTTATTGTTCTTACTATGGGCCAAGCTTTATATAGTTAAGCATGCAAAGGAAGGGTGGTGGTGTCTTTATTAAGTTGAAATCTAAGAAATGTTCAGATCCTTTGAATTGAGTGATAATGATTTTAGATGCATTATACAATTAAAGCAGAAGAAAGCCACGCAAATCTGAGTAGCCGGCAGAACTTTTGATGAATTATTGATTGATTCCCCACCGATTTGTTGACTTCCTGGCCCTTGTACCCATGATTGTGACCATGTTAGGAAAATAGGGATTTCCTTTGGTTAGGTTACTGAGGTCATAGCAATGTAGAGTGGGTTCTACATTTCATTGCTTCTGAGTTATAAAAAGATCCGAATAGGCTTAGAGAAGGAGGGCATACCAGGGGGAAAGACCAGACACTATCTGCCACAGAGATAAATGAACCTACCAGCTCTGGAATTTCAAGGATTGCGTGCTGTGAAAAGCTGGAGTAAACAAAGGACCTCCTCAGAGAGCAATGCTCTGTATTCAAACTGCTAGCCTCCTGAAATGTGAGAAAATAGATTTGATTTCTTTAAAGCCACTCAATTGTGATGTTTCTGTTATAGTAGCTTTAGCAAATTAAGATCTCACTCACTGCTATCAAAGTAACTACTGACTCATAGCTGCTTCTGGTGGGATTTCTGAGACTGTTAACTTTACGGGTGTAGAAAGTCCTGTCTTTGTCCTGTAGCTGCTGGTGGTTTTGAACTGGTGACCATGCAAATCACAGCCCACTACATTGTCAGGGCTCAGTAGCAGAGTGTGTGTGTGTGTGTGTGTGTGTTTTGAAGGAGTAATGTTTTGGGCCAAATGGCTCGGGAAGGAGGTAGAAACAGTAGCCTAGGCTGGGAATCAGTATAAGGCATTTTGGGTATGTGTCATCAGATACACTGGTTTTATTTTGGTTGTAATTAGGCTCTTGAAAAAGGAACTTGGGATCATTTTGTATGATAAATAGGATGGGTTGAAGGACTGAGATACCAGTTAAGAAGGCTGTTGTGATCATATGAGGTATAGGCTGATGTAAAGATGTTGACTGACGTGTGTTTTTGTTATGAATAGAGAGGATATACTAAACATGAACCTCTGAGAAATTATGGGGAAGTTTTCATGATAGAAGATAAAATAATGGTGAGAACAGGCCCTTTTGTAAGGTTTTGTACATTTCTTCTTTGTATCAGTCACATGTCCGAAGAGACCTGCTAGGCATCATGCTTGTGGAAGTAGGGCCAGAGAAAAAGAGGAACAGTGCTGCACCAGTGGACTGAGCATAGGAACGATTGTGAGGATGATGCAGGGCCAGCCAGTGTTTCCCTCTTGTACATGGTACATGGATACAGGGGCAATGAATTGAACTCACTCTGTGGCACCTAACAAACAACAGTAACAACACTACTTATTTGGTGATGTAGAGTTTAGGTACCCTTGGCACTTTAAAATTTAAACTTAGACGATGGATGAGGTTGGCTGATCTATTGTGGTAACAACCTTAATTAAAATTCCCTTTGCAGCCTATCTGGATTATAACAGTAGCTTCTTCAGTAGGCTATATCAGCTTTTTGCTTTCAATCCATCCTACCCAAGTGTTCTCTAAAAGGCACAACTCTCTTGTCTCACTCCCCTTATGATAAACCTTTAATGACATTCTGCTGCCTGTGTAAGTCCAAGTAAAGGCTAAAATAGATTCCCAGACTAGTCAAGGTTGAACATTAGGATCTGGCTTCAAACTCCCTTTCCACTTTTTTATTCACTACTTCCTTTTTCAAAATATGCTCTATATTTTGCTGCGTCCCGGTGGCATAGTGGTTGAGTGCAGGACTGCGGCCCACAGGGCTGATGGTTCAAGTCTAGCAGCAGCTCTCTAGGAGCAAGGCTGGGCTTCTTGTTCCCACCAGGGCAGTGATGCAAAAAAAAGCAAACAAAATATGCTCTATGTTTCAAGCAAATTGTTAAATATCTTTCAACCCCTAGGATGTCCTGTGTTTTCTTACACCTTTGTCTTTTCTTACAGCCATTTCCTCTCAGTAGAATGCCACATTATCATTTTCTTGTGTTAGCTTCTTACTTAATGAAATTTTAACCAATTTTCATGCCGTAGTTGAGATTCTGATATCTTCACAGGCACTTCTCTTACTTACTATTCATTCCTCTCTTCTTTTCTCTGTATGGAATAATGAGTTGTAATGGTGGGGCCACCAGGACTCCTGAAGGCAGGGACCTGAGAGATGTATCTGAGCATTCTGCAAATCTTCAGAACAGATTCTGAAAGAAATTAAGTGTGACGCCTCATGCTTACTTGTCACTTAAGTTGGGTTATTGGGTCAAGGCATACATCGGTATGGTAGAGTGCATCGTGCTGTCTACCAGAAGTTTCCCCCAACTGTATTTGCTGCAGAACTCGGTGAACATCTGCGGCATCCAAAAGGCTTTTGTGGAGCTGGGAGGACAACTATTAACTTTATACCCAACGGGCCTGGTTAGATGGCCCTTTCCTTTTGTCTGCAAATTTACAGCAGAATCTGGGTTCATGTCGCTGGCAGCAGGTCCAGTAGCTCCATCTGTGTTTGTCGGATTGTAGCTTATTAGATGGATTAAGTATTACAATACTTTAATTCTTTATTCTAAGTAAGACATTACAACTATCTATTCCCACCAGTAAATGAGAAATTACAATCTCAGTCCTAAATTTATCATCTATCCTCTAGGATGTGTTGTGAGGATTGGTAGGTGCATTATAGCTTTAATACTTTGGAAATTTTAGAGAAAGGAATTTAATGTAAGTGGTTGTGCTGATTTTGTATAACTGCTTATGTTTGATGGCCTTTCTCTGCTTTTAATTGTTGATGAGTGAATGAAGCTTTGGGTTGCTCTTTGGGTGTGTAGAGGGGCAAGTGTGAATGGGAGCCCATGTTTTGCTTACTGTCTTAAATGTAAAGATTCATGACATGTTTTACATTTTTAATAAAAATTTGCTTTTCTTTTTAATTTTTTTATTAATATCTGTGGAATGGTGGGGAAATTGCATCTCTCTTTCGCGAGCGTGCCCGAAAAAATATTTCCACACTTGAAACAAAAATGAACTTAAGACTATCTGTTTTGTACTCTTTATGGTTTCACGTGATTTTATATATGTATGTATGTATGTGTATATACATATACTTTTTATGAGTACAAAGTATTACATTGTATGGAAGTTTATGTCAATTATAGCTAATAGTGAGTGCTAACTAGATATCAAATCTTTGGGGGTAGTGATAGGCTTTCATTTTTTGATATACTTTCTTCCTCCACAACATTGACAGGTTTTGAGAGTCATTCAGTTTACATTTTCCCCATGCACTTAAAAGCCTTACAGAAATGTATTTCTTTTTCAGGGGAGGTCTACTGATTGTAATATTAGTGTAAATAATGATAGTTGTGCACAGTATTAATCTTCATAAAAACTCATTGCCTTTGAATCAATTTCCACTCAGGGTGACCTCATGTAGGGTTCTGAGTCTGTAAATTAACAATGGGAGCAGGCAGTCAGTCTCATCTTCTTCACATGGAACAGCTAGTGGTTTTGAACCTCAGTATAGTTTCTTCATAAGGGCTCCAGGCACTGAGCGAAGTAATTGACAATTTTATTTAATCCTTACTGCAGCCTTAGGAGGTAAGACCTGTTCTTTCTGAAGATAAGGAAATTGAGAATACAGAATGGTTACGTTTGTAAGGGACAGCCAGAATGTGAAATCAAGCTGGCTGGTTTGGGCCGGTACTCCTTTATCCATGATTGATCTTGGTGGTAATGTGGAACCTCAGTGGAGCATTTCAGGTAATTCAAAGTAGAGAAACGATTTGGGTTCTAGGAATGAGTTTTCCTTCTGAAGAAACTGTCACATTTTCCCTCTCTTATTTTGTTTATTCAGATGATTGTTTTAGTATCTAGTCTTTGCAATGTATTTTGTATGGATTAAGACCAAAGAGAAGTGTGAGTGTGTGAGCGAAATCAATCCTTGCTTTTAAAAGTGTGTGGATAATGTCATATTCACTGATCTAATGTTCGTAAGTTTGCAGAGCTGATCAGAGGAGACTTAATGGAGGAGAAAAGTAATTTAGGAATGTTTATCACATAAATATCTTTTATAGTGTAATGTTAATTTTAGCCCCCTTTTTAAATGTATCCTGGGTGGGCCCGAGTCAGTTTTGCATAAGCTGCCCTGGCTGTCTTTGTCCTGGCTTGGGTCTCCATAAGGTGCTCTTTAGCTGTAGGCTGCAACTAAGTGCTCTTCTCACGTTATGAATTATCTGGCACCTGGCACTGATGATTTGGGTCAGTGTTAGTATTAGCTGTGTATTGAGATTTATTCAAAAGAACAGGAGATTGAGTTGATGGGAAAGCTCTCATAATGATTTCTTTTACATGTTTATAGGAGAAAAATCTCTGTATATTATAAAACGGATTCAAATTATTTTGAACAAATAACATGCATTGATTTCCTGTCAGTTGGTCATTGGCCTATATTACACAAATGTTTATAGACTATATTAGGAGTTAATATTAAATTTAAAATCAAATAGAAAAAATGAACATGAAAGTTTTAGTTGTGTAGAAAGAGTCAATGTCAGACATACATTATGTCTCTTAAGATTTAGTTGTCTCGACTGAGCCCCGGTGGCGTGGCGTAGTGGTTGTGCGCAGGACTGCGGCCCACTGGGATGGAGGTTCGATTCCAGCTCCACGGAGCAAAGGCTGGGCCTCCTACTCCCACCACCTGAGGGCAGTGATTCTCTCCCCCCCCCCCCCAAAAAAAAAAAAAAGATTTAGTTATCTCATAGGATATTGATTCAAAACAGGAGTCCCTGGGTAGAGGGCAAAAGGCGCAGAGCTCAACTATTAATCAAAAGGTGGGAGGGTTGACTCTACCATCTGCTTTTGACGCATTTCATTCTGTAGTGTCGTAAGTTCACTTTGGCTCACACCTCTTAATTCTTAAAATGGCGACAGATAAGTTTACTCAAGTTCCTATTTTCAAATTGAAACTCAATGCTTTTTGTTGGCCAAAAATACTGCCCATGGTTTTTCTTGAAGTAACAGGTTCACTTAGGTAATTTTCAAGAAAATCTTTTCTAAATACCTAAGTATTTGAATAACTAATTTGTCAGTTCCTGTGCCAGGTGAAAATAGTGTTCCATGAAGAAGACTGCTCTTATAGGTTGCACCTCAATTATGCAAATGCTTTTCCTCAGAATTTATAAGGCATCCAAAACATCTTATGCATTCCTCCCATTTCACCACATAATAGATCTCTTGTAATGTAAGCAAGTATTGAGATTTAATAAAACTTACTATTGTTAGCTGCTCGCTTCACTGAGGACATTCTTAAGTGGAGTTCACTTTTTAAACAGAATGAGTGGTAATGCTATGACAGACAGTACTTAGTACATTTTGATGTCTCTGCCTTCTTTGTGAGAGAAAAGCTGGCCTATCTGCTCCTGTAAATGGTTACACAGGGACAGTGGGTCACTATTGATTTGATGGCAGTGAGTTGGGTTTGGCCTTATTTGTACTAAGGTAACATCAGTTTTGTTCACCTTTATTTTTGTGAAAAAGGAAAATAACCTTTTTTTTAATGGAAATAGATTTGATCCTACCAGACCTCTCCCAACCCCACAAAAGCAGCCTTTGAGAGATCCAGAGGCCCACATACCACATTTAGTTCTTTACACGGACTTTCCTTTGCTCCTTAGCCTGAGAAACCAGGAATGGGGTGTAAAAAAAGACAAAGGCTGGAGGTTTTTCTATTGAGTACTCAGTGACAGCAATGCCATCAACCAGTGATTCTCAACCTTCCTAATGCTGCCACCCTTTTATAGTTACTCATGTTGTTGTGACCCCCGCCACCCATAAAAATTTTTTGTTGCTACTTCATAACTGTAATTTTGCTGTTGTTATGAATCGGGTGACTCCCAAAGGGGTCACCACCCACCGGTTTACCGCTGCTATTAACCAAGATAAGGGACCATCAGATAGGATCAGGAATGTGTGTGAAGAACGGGAGTTTGGAATTTCTAAGAGCTTGAGAAACAAACTCCAAACCAAACTCCTTGCTATGGAGTCAATTCTACCTCCTAGGAACTTCGTAGGACAGAGTAGAAACGCTTCCCTGTTTCTGAAGGTGCCTATCTTTATGGAAGTAGAAAGCCTCCTCTTTCTCTCAGGGAACGCTAGTGTGCTCGCATTACTGACTTGGAAGTTGACCAGTGTGTAAGCCACAGCACCACAAGGGCTTCTTGTGAGGAACATAGACTATTGATTATTGTAGTGCAGAAAAAGCTTATTTGGGGGGTTAGGAGACTTCACCAAAAAGGTGATTGTTGACATGGGAATGAGTTCAGAGAGAGCTGAAGGCAGGGGAAGGGGGAATCCTGGGAAGCACCGATGCTTTGAAGGTTCAAGAAGGATGAAATGATTTTGCTGCTAAATAGGTGGTGGAGTTGCATAAAAAGAATGAGGACTAAGATGGGACCATTGGATATTATTTATCTAGTGTTGATGTAGTGCTTTAACAGTAATACTGCAAGTGGGTGGCTTTAACAAGCAAATTTATTTCCTCATAGATACGGGTTTAGAAGCCTGAATTCAGAGTGCCCGCTCTAGGGGAAGGCTTTCTCCCTACTGTTGTTCCTGGAGATCTCCGAGTGTTTTGGCATGTTTGGCCCCATCTCTGCTCAACTTGCTTGTTCAGTCTCTTCTTTCTCAGAAGAGAGTACTTCAAGACACATCCCACTAGGATCCCGCATCCTGAGCATAACAAAAACATTCACAGAAAAGGAATTATAATTACAGGCCTAGAGGTTATGGGGCTTAAAGTCAGAGATAAAAGGAATTCTTTTTTCACGAACCATTTGAATTCCCCTTGCACTATTTTTCATGGGTGAGGGTAACAGTAATTCATAATAGAAAAGATGAAGTTCCTGGTGTCCTTTCAGAGCATTGGGATGGAAGCCAGGTTATAGAAGAGTGCAGAGGTCATTGTTTATACTCTTCTAGGAAGTTTAGAAGTAACAACTTGTGATCCTTTCTGAGTGGAACTTCTGTCTTGGCAACTTCCAATCTGTGGTAACTGACAAAAAAGAGGCACGGAATTCTTTTTCTTGTGCAAAGATTGTGTCCCCTGCCACCCTTTCAAAAAAAAAAAAAAAAAAAAAGAGAGACATGGCTCTTCAGAACGACATTCTTGTTTTGTTTCTGGAGGCAGTTTGGAATACTGCTCAAGTAGTGCTCATATTGAAAACATGTGTGTTGTTTTCTAATGTGCTTGTATTTCTAACTTCCTTTTCTTTTTTCTTTTCTAGTCTGTTCCCTGGGGAGGCAGTAAGGGGCCGTGGAGCTGGCCTCGGCACCGAGAGAGGCTGGACTTCCTGTCTCTCTGTGCTGAATGGCTGCGATGGCGCCCGCTCTCACTGACGCAGCAGCTGAAGCACACCACATCCGGTTCAAACTGGCTCCCCCATCCTCCACCTTGTCGCCTGGCAGTGCCGAAAATAACGGCAACGCCAATATCCTCATTGCTGCCAACGGAACCAAAAGAAAATCCATTGCTGCCGAGGATCCCAGTCTAGATTTCCGAAATAATCCTACCAAGGAAGACTTGGGAAAACTGCAACCACTGGTGGCGTCTTATCTCTGCTCCGATGTGACATCTGTTCCTTCAAAGGAGTCTTTGAAATTGCAAGGCGTTTTCAGCAAGCAGACAGTTCTTAAATCTCACCCTCTCTTATCTCAGCCCTATGAACTCCGAGCCGAGCTGTTGGGGAGACAGCCGGTCTTGGAGTTTTCCTTAGAAAATCTTAGAACCATGAATACGAGTGGTCAGACAGCTCTGCCACACACACCTGTAAATGGATTGGCTAAGAAATTGACTAAAAGTTCAACACATTCTGATCATGACAATTCCACTTCTCTCAATGGGGGAAAGCGTGCTCTCACTTCATCTCTCCAGGCAGGTGAAGTGGGAGGATTTGAATCTGGAGACTTGAAGGGGGGTCTGACCAATTGCACTCTTCCACATAGAAGCCTTGATGTAGAGCACACGACTGTATTCAGCAATACTAGCACTGCAAACAAATCCTCTGCAAATTCCAGGGAACAGCCGGCACTTCCAGGAAGCAGTAGGTTATCGCCCGGCACAGACTCCAGCGCTGGCTTTGGTGGTGCCACGTTAGAGGGTAAAAAGCCCCCCCTGTCTTCCATTCTCTTCCGTGCTCTAGACTCTGACACAAGGATAGCAGCCTTGCTGCGGCGGCAGGCTGACATCGAGAGCAGAGCCCGCAGGCTGCAGAAGCGCTTACAGGTTGTGCAAGCCAAGCAGGTGGAGAGGCATATACAGCATCAGTTAGGTGGATTTTTAGAGAAGACTTTGAGCAAACTGCCAAACTTGGATTCCTTAAGGCCCCGGAACCAGTTGATGCTGACTCGAAAAGCTGAAGCTGCCTTGAGAAAAGCTGCCAATGAGCCCACCACTTCAGAGGGACTCAGCACCTTCTTGAGAAGTGACTCCATTTCTGAAGACTTGGAGAGATTTACAGCCAGTGGCATAGCCAACTTGAGGTGCAGCGAGCAAGCGTTTGATTCCGATGTCACTGAGAGCAGTTCTGGAGGAGAGTCTGATGTCGAAGAGGAGCAACTGACGAGAGCCGATCCGGAGCAGCGCCATGTGCCCCTGTGAGTAGAACCTATATGTGATGTCATTCTTGAGAAATGGTGGGACCAGGGGACAAGGTTTTGTGAATTCCCACTATGAAGAGAATGGGGGTTTTTAGCTTAGGTTCCATTTGTCTTTTTCTAATTTTAGGTAGATGGGTTGCATAGACTTTGTGCACACGCGTGTGTGTATATGTGTGTGTTATTTCTAAGGTCCTATTTTGTTGCTACAGGCTAAAGGGTTTTGTTTTCTGTTAAAGGAGGAAAATGGAAAACATTCTACATGTACAAATGTGCCAGTACTATCTTTTGAAGTGAATAAGCTAGATGTCTTTAGAAATTATGTATAGGACATTTTTGTAAGTTTTTATGGCTTTTGATTGTTTAGATTTTGTTTTAGTGAATATTCATATTTAGTTGAACTGATTAACTTTGGAATTTGTAGTTTCTTTCAACTGAACCCTCAAGAGAACAGATTTTTTTTCTTTTTCTTTTTTTTTTTTTGACATTGGGAGGACGAAAATGTTAGAGAGGGATTCATAGGTTGTCATCAAGCACTTCTCTTCCTTAAAAAAGCTAATCTTTGTCAGGTTGGAATTTTTCTCAGCTAAGTGTGTTTAATATCTGGAATAAATTCTTACTGATTTCCCCAAATCTAGTAGCTTGAAGAATTTTTATGTAAACTTTTGGTGAGTAGTATTATAGTATTCCAAACCGGCTTGGTGGAACAGCGGTGGCTTCCGCTTTCTATCCTCCCATTTCTTCATTTATCTACTCTAAATATTAAGCTTCTAAGAGGGACACCTGAGAGGTTGAAAGAGAGTGGGGCCAGCAGTTGAATAGGTGCTCTTCACTTTCATTTTCTCTCTGGCTAGGGATGCTCTAACAGCTGCTTTTATCCTAAAGAAGACCGAAATGGGTCCAGGTGTTGGAATAGTTGATTCTTCCTGCTTGTCATGAAAAAGTGACTGGTTTTTGAGTTTTGTTTTTGACAGCTGTGCTTTTAAGTTGTAATTTTCTTGTTTTCTTTTTTTTGAGTTTCTATTATCCACATGCATGTGATTTTGTATCAGAATATGAAACCTTATTGGGGGGTTCTATTTTGAAGGGGAAATATTTGGGTACTTTGTTGAATTTCTTCTTTACAGATTTTGTCACACAGTCTTTTATAGTTCAGTCCTCCAAGGTCCACTTCTATAGTCAGATCTAAAACGGATAGATTTCATAGATGACCTGCTGCTGCTACTGTAACATTGCTGTCTTTTGTTAAAATGGGTTAGTGAGTCAGCTTGTCAATATTTGGAACATTATCTATACTGTTGTAGCTGCTTTTATAAACCACGAATTTAAAATATTTTGGTTAATATTACATATTTGTCCTTATAGGTAACTTCCTGTACAGTAGTTGAAGCATTTTAAATTGTATGGGCTTCCTTTTTGAATTTGAGAAACTTACCTAGGAATATTTTCAGGACATATTATATTGAAAATACCTTAGCTTTGGTAATATCTAAGAATCACACTTACTGCTATTGAATTGGTAACAACTCAAAGCACTCCTTTCTTTATGGGGTTTCCAAGATTAAACCTTTTTGAGCCCTGTATCATGACCACTGACCTTGCAGTTAGCAGTCCAAGGTGTATCGCATACTCCACAGCACCGCCAGAGTTCCTTTGTTCTAACCTAGTGAAATCAAAATACCTAGGAGAATTTGTCTCACGCCATAGGAAAATCTAGTACGTTGAAAAGATCATTACTTTGTTTTGTGAATTCTTCTCACCCAATAGCATATTGATTGGAAAAGTATGAAGTATAAGGACATCCAGGAGATTTATTTTAGGAAACTTTTGGGGGGAATCATGGAACTTTTTTGTATCGAAATCAACTAAATAATGTTTTAAAATTTTGAACTCCCATGCATCAGGTCATATCAAAATAAGGAATGTATGGGCATTAGGAGAAATGTCAAGTAAATATATTTTTGCATGTTAAGATGTTGTTGAATTAAAATGAAAACTATTAGCAATGTGTAAGTATTTTTAAATTTTTAATATTTTAAATATTTTTAACATTTCAGTTAACATCCAAATGCATTAACCTGATGATGCACCACCCAGAGGTAGCTTTAAAACCCCCTGAACAGAGGCACTGCCAGAGTTGATTCTGACTTATAACCACTATCTATATAGGCTATAAATTTTTATGGGAGCAGACAGCCTCCTTTTCTTCTGCAGATCGTGTGGTTAGCAGTCCAGTGCCTGACCCAGAGATATAGTGACCTTGATGTAATCTTGGCAGCTAGGATGAAAACTGTAGAAATGAGTTGTTTTTAATTGCATTGCTTAAATTGCAAGAGATGGTAGAATCTGCAAGCCCCTTACCAAGAAGGAATTCAGTTGTATTTTCTTTCTTTTAAGAGAAAAAGCAATGGCCCATTTTAAGCCCTAGCCATATGCTAGTGGTAGCAGAAGGATTGATATCTTGATTGATCTTGTTAACTTTTTGGTAAATTATAAGTTTGTCTTTGTAATATACTTTACTTAGTAAACTATTGAAAAATGAGTCTTAGGGGAAGTTCTTCCTTTTTCTTGGTTAGTTTAATTTCTTCATTAAATGCTGGTTTAATTTCATACAGCTAATACATACGTATTTTTTTGTTTTAAGGTCTTGGAAAACTTCCCCAAATGCCTCATGTCTTCCTTTCTTGGTACATTGAGCTTGTGTTTCTTTGAAAATTCTGCTTTAACTTGGATTTATTATCACGCCCTTTGTCATTTTTTTGTAACATCACTGTGAAGGGCATACGAATTTAACCAGAAGATCTTAAAATCGCAGTGCTAACAAGGAAGCTGCATCCCATTTTAATTGTACAATTCAGTGACATTAATTGCATTCACTGTGTAATTCCATTCATAGTATTTAATCAATTTTGAAGTAGAGCGATAACTTATGTATCGTAATATAGTTGTGTCCTTTTTCTTCTTTCTGGTTTTTCTTTTATGTTCTGCCTCCCCTGCTATTTTAGTATGAGTTCTTGGATCTATTTCTCATTTTGTTAAATTTGGATTCCTTTCTCTGGTCTTTCTAAGTACTTGCTTTGGTATTTTAGGTGTGCTCTTAGTGCGCCCTCTCAGCAGTGTTTGGGGTATGTGGACCACATTATGGACGACTCTTTGCCCACGCCATACATTTTTCCCCTGAATTGTTCCCCGTCGTTTTACCATAGGGTACCTTTGGGGTCAATTTAGAAAATAACCCTGCAACACTGTTCATTGTGACTCCTAGCGTGTTGTTAATGATGGTGGTCTATGTATAGCAAATACCCTCTTTTAAAAGTGGAAATTCATGTGTTATTTTATCTATTTTTTATAAATAATTTTGTTGGGGGCTCTTACAGCTCTTATCACAATCCATATATCAATTCTATCAAGTACATTTGTACATTTTTGGATCATTTTCAAGACATTTTCTCTCTACTTGAGCTTTTGGTATAAGCTCCTCTTTTTCCTCTCCCTCCCCTGCTCTCCTGTGAACCCTTGATAAATCGTAAATTATTATTTTCATATATTAAACCATCCACTGTCTGCCTTCATCCATGTTTCTTTGGTTTGACCTCCTGGGTGGTTGTGATGGAGTTATACGTCAATCTTTGCAATCTGTTTCTGAGGGGTTTATCTGTCTTGGATTCTGTTTGTTGAGAGTTCTTACCTGTACCAGTGTACATACTCCCGTGTAGCTGGATTTGTAAGATAGAACTGGGGCCATGGTAGTTTTAGGGGACCAGTAAAGAACTAGAGCAGCGGTTCTCAACCTGTGGGTCGCAACACCTTTTGGGGATCGAACAACCCTTTCACAGGGGTTGTTGCCCAGTTCATTACAGTTGCAAAATGACAGTGATGAGAAGTAGCAATGAAAATAATTGTATGGTTGAGGGGTCACCATAGCACGAACTGTATTAAAGGGTTGTGGCATTAGGAAGGTGGAAAACCACTGAACTAGAGGAATGTTGTGTGTCTCACTGATAGGATACTGCACCCTGGCTGACTTGTCCCTTTCTTAGGACCTTTCTGTGAGGAGACAAGTGCCCTTTTTTCTTAAGGACTTCATGGAGAAAGATGTACAACCAAAGAAGAGTTACTGTAAATACTTGTATAAACTGACCCAAATTATCAGCTGGGACACCTAATTTTACCATAAAAACTGCATCAAAAATGTGCTTTAAAATCCACTTGAGGCTGAGCCCCGGTGGCGTAGTGGTTGTGCGCGGGACTGCGGCCCACAGGGACGGAGGTTCAATTCCAGCAGTGGGGCTGGGCCTCCTACTACCACCACCGGAGGGCAGTGATGCAAAAAAAAAAAAAATCCACTTGAGTGTATATGGTATATGTGTTTCCTAAGCTTTTTGACTACTTTTATGGTTAATTCTGTGGGTTTTGCTCTGTGCTAGGTTTCAGCTGACTTGATACTGGAAGTTCAGAGCCAAAATTTTAGGCCTTTTTGTTGTGTTCTTTGAAAGCCTTGGCTTTCATTTAAAATTTGTTTTAAATGTGAATTAGGTGAGGGTTTATATATCATCATTTTTGTATATTTAGCAGCTTACCAGCTCTTTTTAACCTGTTCTGCACACCCCCCCCTCCCCCACTATTTCATCTTGTAGAGTATTATCTTCCCCTACACTAGGTTAACATCTGTCTAACCTCTATACTTAATTACTTCTTCCTCCCCTTCCTAACTCTGGTATCCATCAAAGTCTATTTCTTCTGGTATAGAAACTTTTATTTGATCTGCATTTTTTATTTTAATGTTTTTATGTAACAGTGATCTCGTACAATATTTGCTCTTATTGTTGTCGACCAATTTCACTCAGCATTATGCCCTCCAAAACCATCCATGTAATGAGATATGTTTCATTGTTTTATCATTATTCTTTAGTGATACATAGTATTCCACGGTGTGTGTGAGCTTATTTATTTCTCCATTCTTCTGCTGATGGGCATTTAGGTTGTTTCCATCTTCTCACAGTTGTGAATAGTGCTATGATGAACACGGATGTGCATATTTCTGCTCTGTCCCTAGTTTATTTAGAGTATGTGCCAATTAGAGGAATTGCTGGACCATGTGGTACTGTTTGGGGAAGTACCATACTGCTTTTCATGGTAGTTGTCCAGTTTTACAGTTTTTGTCCCCCCCACTGTGTCGGAGGGTTCAGTCCCTGCACCCTCTCCAGGATGTTTGCTAGTTTTTGTTTTTGTTTTAGTTCTGCTATTAATACTCGTGTGAAGTGTTGGCTTCTTTTTGTCTTCCATTTTGTGCTGACGGTGATCATCCTTCATTTCTATATAACACTGATAATTTACATAATGACCTGTTCTTTAGAACCTAACTATGTTGATAAGTGAGTACAAGGGACCTTAAAAAATTGGTGGAAAAATGGAATTGAAAGAGAATGTAACTTTTCCATGAAGTTTTAAGGCTCACTTATATACACTTATCTTTAAATACTTTTGATAGTTCTATTTTATGCATTTTACTGTATTTTGCTTGTGGGAAATTTGAGGCAAAAACCCCATTAAATCAGTGGTACAATTTAAAGCAAATCAGGTTTCCTGACAGAATTTTATAAATTATTTTACAGCCTAGCTTTTTTTGGGGAAAGATCTTCCTCCCCCCCGCCCCCCAGGGTCCATTAAAATGATTAGTGTGTTTTTGATAATGATTATGTTAGAATGATTCCATTGTGTTTTTATAGAAAGTGCTTTACATCTGAGTAAATAGTCACTTGCTAAAAGACTTTGATTTAATGCCCTTTTTCTCTTAGCCTGCACATGACAGCCAGTTGTAAAAAAAAGGACTTCTATTATTTTTCCCTACTCCCCTCTCTTCCTAAGAAACCATGTAGGTAGGGAACATTATTCTTAGGGCTTCTTAGGAATTTATGCTGAATGAATTGGGTTTGTTCATTTGCTGCAGATGTAATTACTACAGATGTTTTCTTGGCATGCAACTGGTTTTAATTCAATAGATTTGAGTGAAAATGTTTTTATGATAGTCTTAAAGGTGGCATACAAGTACTTATTGAAAGAGAAAATGTGTAAGACACACAAGATGCCATAAATGGATAAACTGAGTCTCTGTCCTCAGGAGTTTATTGTTTTGAAGGGAAGTGGAAATGTAGCAAGACGAAGACAAATAATTATAACAATGCCTGTCACGTAGTAATACACGGAAATGCTGTAAGATAAAAATAAATCAGAACTTACAGCTAACTGATGGACTTAGGAGCAACTGAACATTAAAGAATGGCCATGAGTTTGATATGACATTTTTTTTCCCTTATGAGGTAGATCAGTGTAAGTAGATGGCACAGCATACACAGAAAAGGTAAAGCCATGGATGGGGCTTCAGTGGTTTGAAGTGGGAATATGTTGGAGACTTCATAGATTAGGGAATATGTTGGAGACTTCATAGATTAGGTAAGAGGGTGTGTGTGTGTGTAATTCCAGAGATTGTAGAATTAATGAGACTCAGTCATAATGGAGATGGAGGAACAGTGAAGGATGACAGAAATCTAATAAAGCCTGGTAGACAGCACGTACAGAAGGTGGTCTGTAGCAAGCATTTCAGTGAGCCCAGTTTGCAAAATAACTCTTTATACTCAAAGGGGTCTGGTTTCTTTTTAAGGTCTTAAAAACAAAGGTTTCTGAGTGACGCACAAATTTCAGCATATATGAAAAGATCCCATCAGTTATTTACCTTCCAAGTAATCATCTATAAGTAATAGGGAGATATCAAAATCTCATACTTTGGGACTTTGAATTAGTCAATCAAATCTTTATTGAATGCCTACTGTGTGCTGGGGTGCTAGGGATAGTGAGCTAGACACAACACCTCTCATGGGGAATATTGAGAGATGAATTTAAGCAAATAGTCATACAGATAGTGCTGCGTTTTCTGTTGTTGTAAATGCCACAGACCCAGAATTATTCAGAGTTCTATGAGGGTGACTATCTGAAACACTTGAGTTAGGGTGGCGATGTCATGGATAGTTTTCTGAGGAAATGGCATATAAGCAGAGAACTGAAAGAAGAGAAAAAAGTGGTGAGGAAGAAGAAGGGATGTGCATTACAGGAAAAATCACATGATAAAGAACCTGGGACTAGAAGGAGCTTCGTGCTTTCAAGGTATGCAGTGTCTTTAAGACTAGAGTGGTGAAACAGGAGCCCTGGTGGTGGTGTGGTTGCACCTTGAGCTGTTAACCACGAGGCAGGCAGTTCTAAACCACCAGCTACTCCTTGGGGAAAAGATGAGGCATTCTATTCCAGTAAAGAGTTACAGTCTCTGAATACCTCATGGGTAGCATCTACCCTGTCCTGGTTTTTGGTCTTTTAGAGATGAGAATTGATGCTAGAGAGGTAGAGGCCAGGTCATACAGGTGGCCTTGTATTATAGGTCACATTAATGCTTAAAATTTTAATTGTGAAACCTTTTACAAATTGGATCTGATCAGATATTTTTAAAAAGGTCCATCCATATACTTTGTGGACTCTAGAGTGGAGATGGACTTAGGAAAAATCAGGTAGGCTATTGCAGTAGGTCAGAAAAGAGAATAGAATTGACTCTCAAACATTAACAAACGAACGAAAGAATTGGAGATACATATATATGTGTGTATATATGTGTGTGTGTGTGTATATATATATATATATATATATATATATATATATATATGAAAGTAGTATGACCAAAACCTCTGATTAGGTGATGGAATGGGTAGTGTAGGAGAAAGAAGAGATACCGAGTGGAGTCCCAGATTTTTGGCAGCACTAAGGAGGCTGGATAGATTTGCTGTGATAGAGAAGGAGCAGATGATAAATTGATCAGGGTGGGGAAGTTGGTGATGAACATTCAGAAATTTTGATTGAAATGTTTCTGCGGTTGGTTTTGCTCAAATGTTCTGATTCCCTTGCAGAGTATGCTGGTGAACTCTGATCAGCATGATTATTTCACTAGATAAGGAAAAACTTGGAGCCACATTGGTTTATATGTAATTCAATAATAAATCATTTATTTCTCTACTGTTCTCCTAAGCAGAGACTAAAGAGGACTAGATCATCTACAAGTTAGGCAGAAATTCACAATCCTTTTATGTCTGCCAGTGCATTGATTTTTTTTTTTTTTTGGTTTGTTTTTGGTATTTCCCTTTGTATCTAGGGACATTATATTCATATATTTAATATAAAGGAAGCAGTGAATTTCTGGATATTTGATCGGAAATCCATGTATGCTGTTGAATCAGCCTCTTATTCAAAATGACCTTTGTGTGTGTTAGGAGAGATTGGGCTCTTTGGATCAGACCATTATTTCAGAAATAGATGACCAGATCTTTCTAACTAGACATGGTCTGGAAGCACCTCTGAAACCTTTTCAGTGCTAGTTTTCTTCAAGCCTCCACCAACAGATGTGCATAAGGTGCATTGGCCAAGGGGATCTCGTTCATGGAAGGTGAGAATTTTACTCACAAACCACCAATGCTCTTACATCGAGCAAATCTTGGTAAATGTACATAATTCTTGTTTACTAAGACTTTTCAGCAGTTTTGTTGTCAGGTGCTATAGAGTCAGTTCCGACTCATAGTGACCAGCAGAATGATGTCCAGTCGTGGCCATCCTCATGTCTGTGCTTATGTTTGGGCCCATTCTTGTTGGCACTGTGTTAATCCATTTTATTGAGTGAGGATGGCCTTTCTTTCTCCGGAGTATGGGCTTCAGATGACATGTTTAGAGTATGTGAGACAAAGTACACAAGTTTGTCACTAATGAGCATCCTTGCTGTATTTCTCTCAAGGTAGAATTGTTTGTTGTTTTGATGGTTCATGGTACCCTGAATATTCTTGCCAGCACCATAATTAAAATGTTTTGGTCTTCCTTATTCAATGTCCAGTTTTAACATAAATATGAGGCAATTGAAAATAACATAACTTTGGGTCGGGTGCACTCTTGTCCTTAAAGTAACGTCCATGCTATTCAACATTTTTAAAAAGATCCTGTGCCGCAGGTTTACTCCATGCACTGAGTTTTGACCTCTTGGCTGCTGTCTCCATAAGCATTGGTGATCCTAAGCAAAACAAAATCCTTAGCAACTTCCCTTCTTTTCTCTGTTTAGTTTATTGACCTAGCAGTGAGGATTTGGATTTTCTTTACATTGATCTGTAATCCACATTGAATGAAGTTTGCAGTCCTTGATCTTCATTAGCAATTTTAGCCAGTTTGCGTTTACATTTGTTCAATTGTGAAGAAACAGGTTAGCTTAGCAAACAGTTTAACAGTGCTGAAAGTATATGGACGATCTCTTCCTTATTCAGAATTGACTGGGAAGTTCTGTTAAATTTTTAAATGTTACAGAGTGTTCTAAGAGTCAATTTAGTAGCATTGTAGCAACTATATAGTTTGGGGGGGGGAGGGGTAGATAACCCAGTTAAAACCGGATAAAAGCTCAGCTGTTTGAAGCTTTAGCTTTTTTACTGCTACGTGAGCATTCAGCAATTTCTCTCTGAGTTGGTGCACCCAGTGGTGTTGCCTGGGAAGGTTCTCTTTAGTCAGAGTGAATTATTTCATAAAAGTAGTTTGCTTGAACCTCGCTTTTTTGTGGGATGACTGTTTTAAGAGAAACACTGTACAACCATGACATTTTATTTCTTGCTTGGGAATAATATGGCAGAAACTATAGTTATGTTGAACACAGCTTTACAAGGACAGCGCTATGGGAAAAATTCAAGTATGCGAGTGGGTTTCTCATTTCAAAAAAGGTGAAATGTCAGTTGTTGGCAAACCTTGTTTCAGATGTCTGTCAATTTCCCGAAGGAACAGAAATGTCTACTTGTAGTGCATTTGGAGTTGGTTCCACCAGGTCAGACTGTGAATCAAGCTTTCTATTTAGAGGTTCTGAAAAGATGGTGTAACAGTGTGTAACAAAAAAGGCTTGTTTTGTGGCAGATGGAGGACTGGTTCTGCCACCGCAGCAGTGCATCTGCTTGTGCAGCCATCTCAGTGTGCCAATTTTTGGCAAAAACCAGCATGCGCCTCTTCACAAACCTTACTCACCTGGCCTAACTCCATGCAACGTCTTTTTGTTTCTGTTTATGAAGAGGGACTTGAAAGGACAGCGATTTGATGATTTAGAAGAGGTGAAGGAAAAAAATGAAGGAGGTGCTGTCAGCAAAACAGATGAGTTTGGAAAATGTTTCTAATCGCAGATTTGACAAATTATTTAAGTGTAATGGAGGTTACTTTGAAGGTGATAAGATTGTTTTGTTAAAAAAGTTACTGTATATACTCTTACAAGCCGATTTTCTCAGCACTTAAAAAATCATTTTATTGGAGACTCGTACAACTCATCACAATTCATACATACATGCATCACTTGTGTCAAGCACATTTGTACATTTGTTGCCCTCATTTTCAAAACATTTGCTTTCTACTTGAGCCCTTAGTATCAGCTCCTCATTTTCCTCCTTTCCTCCCTCATGAGTTGTTGGTAATTTATAAATCATGCACATTTTTAATGCAGTTTTTTGTGGTAACAGTAGGTGCTTTGGCAGATATTTGGGTTAGCTTATACTTGAGTATATAAGGTAAATACATAGCATGGGGGGTGGTTCCAGTTTTGGTGGACTCCATGTATATTCAGGACTCAACAAAGTTTGTGGAGAAAAAAACTTAAGAGGACTTGAAGGAGGGAGGACATTGAGGAGTGGCAATCAGAGAGAATATTTTATGTTGTCATTTTCTTATAAATTGCTTTATTTTAGCCTAGTTGAATAGCCAGGGAACTGACTGAAACAAGCAAAAAACAACAACAACAACCCTATTTTCCTCACTAGTTAGACATATTTTTAATTACCAGAGTATTTATCTCTTTGCTTTTAGTCTTCCCTTATGCTGAACATCTCCCCTGCCCTGGCCCACCCCCCCCCCCCCCCCCCCCCCCCCCCCCCCCCCCCCCCCCCACTCCAACAAATAAGCACAAAACAGAATAATTGCCATCAAGTTGACTTGAGCTTCATTGGGTTTTCCTGACTTAACTTTATAGACGCTAACTTGACCAGGTCTTCCTTTTACAGTGCATCAGGGTAGAGTCGAACCACCCACATTTCACGTGGTGGAGGAGTACTAACTGTGCTTCCCAGGGTCCTTCCCCACGTGCTTACGATTGATATGTAAATATATACTTCGTGTTTATTAAAAAGCTTTCTGTTCCATGTAGGTAATCCTGATAACATGGAAGGAAGCCCCCTCCCTGTAAAATGACTTTAAAAAAAAAAAGAAGAGGGAAAGAATACAGTTGAAGGCTCTTCTGTGGGGCTTTGATCCACTTAATCTCAGTGGTCATTTCAATGTTGTGCGATTTTTTTAGGATGTTTGTGATTAACATTTAATATCTTTTGAGTTGGTAATCTGTAGAAAATATGAGGGATAAACAAAGGATTATTAATTTTCTTAGTATATGTGCGATTAATAACAAAGATAGAGGGATTTTTTTCAAGTGTTTGGTCTTTGAATTGTCCCAGGGTCAAGTTCTTCACTTGTACAATTTGGATTTGTACCCCTCTTCTTCCCATCTTTTATACTTTTTATGGTAGTTTGGGTGAAAGTTTATAGTGTTAGTGTTTCCCTCAACCATTTATATACAGTTTGTTTTGTGATGGGTTGTAATTCCTTCAATGTACAGCACTGTCCACATCCTTCCTAGGTTTCCTGTTTCCATTTCCTTCTTTCCTATCCCTTCCTATCTTCTGACTTTTTTTTTTTTTTTTTTTTTTAAGCACTGCGCTTTTGGTCTGTATAGTTGATTGTAGGGAAGAGTTAAGTATTTTCCTCCCTGGTGTCATTATTCACTTTATTGGCCTGTGTATTGACTCACTGGAAACTGATCCTTAGAGGTGAGGTCATTTCAGTTCATGCCTTAGGGGTGTCTACAGGCCATAGTATTGGGGTTCCACCAGTCTCTGGTAAATCAGCAAATCAACCACCTATTGTGATCCTGATCAGAGCAATCAGTAGTGGTAATGGATACCAACTGGTTCAAGGATGAGGTACATTTTTCCTTTCCTTTTTTTCTCCCAAGGGCCAGTCGGATACATATAACATCATTCAAGGGCCATACAAAGTTAACAACTTCAAATTAGCCTGCTATATTTGGTCAAGCATTTAATTAACTCGCCCCTAGAGTTGCAGTGTTGGAAACCCACAGGAATGCAGTTCTACCTTGGTCCTACAGGGTCTCTGAGTCAATATCGACTTCAATGGCAGTGATTTTTTTTTTTTTTAAACAACACCCTGGAACAGCCTCTCTTTGATAAGGTGTTACCTGTTAGCTAGTATTGATGATTTTGTAGGTCTTCATATATGACCCAATGTCAGGAAGTTCCCACACCTGTTCTAATTCTTCTGGCCTCTGGTTAGTGGAAGCTGTGGTTTTGGACTAAATTCTCATGTCTTTGATTGTCTGCTCTCTTTTGCTCTAGGTGAAGAGAAATAATAGTTACATCATCGTAGATGACCACTCAAAAGCTTTTAGGACCCCAGTCCTTAATCCCCACAGTAAGATATAGAACATTGTCTTTGTGGTTTGGATTTTGTTAGACTATGGCTAAGAGATTTTTAGGGGTGGGTGGGATGTGGATGAGCTAATAACACAGGCTCGAGTAGAAAGAAAATGTTTTGAAAATTATGATGACAACCTATGTCTAAAAGTATTTGGATGGATGGATGAGTTGTGAGAAGAGCTGTAAGAGCCTCCACTAAAGTGATTAGAAAAAGGTTTTCAGAACTTTGCTCCTGTAATTTGTGCTGTACTGAAAAGTCAAACCCACTGTCCTCAAGTCAATTCCAATTCACAGTGACTCTAGGGGTTGGGAATAGCTAGCCTCATCATTTTCCTGCAGTGTTGAATGGGTTTGAACTGCCAACCTTGGAGTTAGCAGATCTACTCTTAGCCTACAGTGTCACCAGGGCTCCTGTGCTCATCTATTTACATGGATGTACTTGCAGCAATTACATTGAAATGCCCTCTACTATATATACATATACATATATACACACATATATATATGACTTCAAAGGGTTTATAGAATTCCATTGTTTTCATGGATTTCTTGAATTTCTTCGTTACTTGTGATGGTGCTTCCACTCACCTTTTCACACCTGTTCAGCCTACATATTTACCTATGATGTTCTTACGGTTTTTGCAGTTACATATGTAGTTACATATGTTTCCCTTGGTTGTGGTTTTACTCCTGCTGGCCTCCTAGTGTCTCTTCTTTACCATAGATCATATTGTTTACGTTTTCTACCTTTCCCACTTCAGGTAGCCATCAAGAATGTGTCTCTGTACAATACTTTTCTTGACTTCTTTTTATCAGTGCTCTCATATGACGATTGACTGTTTTTACTCAGCATGGTGTCTTCCAGGTTCATCCATGTTATGAAGTGGGACATGGGCTTACTGTTAATTTGTCACACTATATAGTGTTCCACTGTGTGTATGTACTATTGTTTACAAATTCATTCATTGGTGGGACTTTGGGGGGATTACATCTTTCTGAAAAATGTCTGTTGCTTTGTAACAATAAAAAGAGGCAAATATGGGAAAAGCCTTTGTTGGCACTGTTAGCCATACTGGCTGTGCCCCTGAGGCCTGCTGAGGGGCCGGGCAGGTAATTCACATTGCACATAATTCCACAGGGAGTTACAGACTGGGGTTCTGTCTCCTTGTTCTCATGAAGCAACCTGGTGCTGGTGTGTGTGCTGAATTAATGGAATGTTTATTTTTCTGCATTCCACTGAAAGTAAGGCTATGCTGTTATGAACGGACCCTGAGGGTGAGGTGGTATGAGAGTGCAGGCAGGGATCTGAAGGAGCTGAGTATCTTTTTGCCCAAAAAAGCAGCTGTAGGAGTCTTATGCTTTGGAAATGAATCTCCCTAATGAAAACCAGCCATTTAACTAACTGCCTTTTGCCTCCTATCCTTACGTAAAGCAAAGCAATTAAAAACGGTCTTTTGTTTGCTTGCTTGTTTTTCTTTTTGAGAAATGATTGACTAAACTACTATGGAATGTAAAATTTACTTTTGTAGAACAATTAGGAACCTGTCGCCTTCTTACACTGCCTGATCTCAAACGCAGAATTTTAGTTACTGCTTTTTAGATTTGTGAAGTTAACAACTGAAGTGATTCCTTCAAAGCATTTCGAGGATGGAAAGCACCGAAAGTTTTCAGTAAAAAGAAAATTTTCAATTGAAGTTGCTGCAACCATTGTTTGCCTCCATTTGCAACTGAGTTGAAATGTTTTTCCTCTTCAGCTGGCATTCCCCCAGCAGATTTTTCCAGCCAGTATTTTTGGGGCACACCCTATGCACAGTGAATTTTGCATGCTTTTTTATTCACAGGACTGGAAGATAAGCCATTCTGCCCTTGGTAGGATGAAAGCAGAGCGAACATTTCCAAGACTCATTTTGCTTCTACCCAGATGTATTTGAAATTCATCTCTTGTGCAAATACATTCAACAAGTCACAGCAGTAATTTGACATGGAAGTGTAACTAGAAAGGCTAATTTTGTATTTGAGGAATTTTAGTTGGTGTAGTGATTCGTCTTCTATGAGAATTCTATTGGTTTGTTTTAAGCAATAAGTCTGTAAAGTACGTAGTTCTTAGGCTAAAATTGAGTGGTGAGGTAACTTTGATGTTTGGAGGACTAGAGCACATTCAAGAAGCTTACATGATATGTATAAACTGGTATATGTTTTTATGTTCGGGGACGTTAATGTTCATTAATGTCCAGAGTATGGGGTGGGGGTGGGGTATCAATAGATAGTGTGATTGTATGAAATGTCTTTAATTTAATCCAGGAATGATAATTTAAAATTTATTGGACTGTTTGGGAATGGAGGTAAGGGTAAAGTATGGACTTGTTCTTGAGTATTTACTAGCAGATCAGCCTTCAAAGAGTTATAGCTTACACTGTTTTAATTAGCTGTTCGCTTAAACAGGGATCAGAGAAATTTAACATAGTTGATCATCTGAACAGAAAGTAAGTTGTGTCATCATTGAAGATAGTCAGAAATCTCCCAGTGCTAACCTCAGAAAGAGAAATTTCAGAAGTTTCTTGGGTATAAAATAGTAATATAAAATGTTTACGAGGGCTGAGCCCCTGTGGCATAAGTGGTTGAGTGCGGAACTGTGGCCTGCAGGTTTAGCGGTTCAAATCCAGTGGCGACGGCTCTCAGGAGCAGCGCTGGGTAGCAACCCACGACCACCAGAGGCAGTGATGCCCTCACCACCCCCCCAAAAAAGAAAGTTTATGAAGTAACACTAGTTATTCAGAGACTAGCCTTTCAGTACTACGGTCCCCAAGATTAATTTTGCCCCCAGAGAGTTAAAAAGAAACACTTTTTCTAGTAGTAATGTAAGGAATGATGCAAACACAAAGAATTGAGAAGTTGGTCCCTGCTTTCAATAAGGAATTTAAGTGCTTTTCTTCTCCCCACCTTTCTCCCAAGTAAAGGGGAAGCAGTATGCATGGTCAGTCCCAGGTAATGGCATTACATACAGTACTAGCTAGATACGGGCATGAAGGGTGAAATCTTAAAAGGAAAGTGTGTTTGATAGCTATGTGCTTAGGTGACCTAAAGACCCGAAAAGAGGTGAACTTGAGTTTGGATCAAGGATGACTCGTAGGTTTCCAAGAGGAAAATAGAGGGTGTTTTGAATCCTAGGATGTTTCAGGTCCAAAGGATGCAGCATATTCTAGGTCTTCAGTGTATTGTGTTTGAATGACAGTATAGAGTGTGATCAGCCTGATAAAAAATGCTCAAGGAGGTGAAAGAAGAGATTGGAAGGACTCATTGGAGTCACATTGCATTTGAACTTCATTCTAAGAGTTTGTGTGTGTGTGTGTGGGGGGGGGGGTCCACTAGAGGGGATATAACATACTCTAAAAACAGTTACTTGATGCTGATGTGAGATGGATAAGTGGAGAATATGTGACAGATGAGCTGAAAGTAGGTGATAGTTTGGGGAAGAGTATTTATTGTAAAGTCCAACTCAAATATAGTCAATTCTGAGTCATAGTGATGACCCAAGTTTAAGTAAAGGTTTTGAATCAGGGGTGATAGGCACAGAATGAGCAAAAGTTCCAGTTGCAAGTTTGATAAGGGATATTAGAGCTGTATAGAATTTTGGAGATGTATACACATTTATCATTTTCAGATTAAAAATCTCCAAGTCAAGTGATTGTGCCAGAGATTGTTAGAATGATACTTAAGGTTGTAATACAGGTCAGGACTCTAAATCTAATTTAGAAAACTTGATTATATAGCTGATTTTTTTTTTTTAAGGCATCACTGCCCTCAGGTGGTGGGAGTAGGAGGCCCAGCCTTTGCTCCTGTGGAGCCGGAATTGAACCTCCATCCCAGTGGGCCGCAGTCCTGCGCACAACCACTACGCCACTGGGGCTCAGCCCTATATAGCTGATTTTTTGTCTAACTGTTCATATTATTGATAAAGGAGAGGAAGAACACTATGTGAAAGGGTCTTTTGCTTAGAGAGGAGTGCTTAGTTCTTTCATCTTTGTGTGGTTTGAGATAGGATTAATTTCATATTTATCCCTGAATGGACTGAAGAAGCCTTTCTTTTTAGATTATTAAGAATGGCACTTCTATTGTAAACTCAATCTATATTGTCAGTTCTTTTTTTTTCTTTTATTTATTTTAATTAAAAGTCATTTTATTGGGGGCTCGTACATCATTTTTCCAATATATAAATAAACATACTGTGACAAGAACCCTCGCACTTCCGATGCCGTCATCGTTCGCCAAACATCCGCCCTTTCCCCCAGCCCCTGGTGTCAGTTCCTCCAACCCGTCCCCTGTCCCCCTGCTCTCTCTCTCCCATCCACCCTCAATACTTTATAAATTACTATTATTCTGTCATACGTTACCCTGCCCGACACCTCCCGCAGCCCACTCCCCCATGCCTGTCCTCCAGAGAGGTCATATGTAGATCCTTGCAGCTGGTTCCGTCTCTACCCCCTCTTCTCTCCACCCATCCAGTAGTTCCATTATAACCACCGGCCCAAGGGGGCTCAATTGTCAGTTCTTTTATCAGTATCCTACTGTTTGAATTACTAAACCTCTGAATGGTATGTGTTCTACATATATACCTTTTGCTCTAGCTTTGATACCTGATATAGGGTAAGACCGTTTTCTGTACTGAAAACTACATTTATTTCTTGTGAAAGTATCATTTTTATACATTACCTTCTTCCACATGAGATGTAGAATCGGGTCAATCATGTAAGTTTAGATTGCATTGAATGTACAGGTTAATTTGGAGATATAGTACCTATCGACAATATTTTATCTTCTCTTCCAGAGTCAGTGTTTTTCCTCTTTTGAGGCATTTGTGGCATATTAGAATTAGTTTTTAAAATTGAAAACGTTTATATTTGTCATTAACTGGAACCAGTTCAGATGATTCCATTTTTGTTGGCAGCGTCCGAAGAGTGCGTCATAGTTAGAGCCAGTCAAACATACTCTGCTTTCTTGCTGTGAGGCCTGATGAGCTGTTCATGTTCACTTTGGTTACCTCAATGTCATCAAGCTTCTTCATGGCCTGTTTGATCTAGTCACTACATTCTAGTGCCTGTTGACCTTGGTGTCCACATGTGTGTTGTTATGCCTCTCCTTCATGACAGAGTCTGTGATCAGGGAGAGCTTGATGATGGCCTAGTGGTTCATCTTGTTTCTCTTGGGGGCTGTCTTCCAAGGGTTTTTGTCCTGCCTTTTTAGACTCAGAAGGTGGTCCCCAAAGATGGGTGACATGCATATCTCTTTTTGGTGCAGCGGACACCTTTTTACCATAGCCTTTTGGGCAGTCATTCCCTTTGTTTTGACTTTTGTTTTGGGATGGGTAGGGGGCTTCCTCCTTTGCTTTTGGTGGCATCTTTATAAAAAGCTAAAATTTGTACTTTATGTATAGACTTCCAATGATCATTGAATAAAGCCCAGTTATTTCTTGTATTCACTATAACGTGAGGTGATTCTTTAAAGTCTGCTCCATCTGGATTTGAATTCTGGCTCTGATTTGTTATGTCTGTGAGTTTTGCAGCTTAATTTCCTCTGTAACATGGGCATTATGTAACTCTGTGTTAGGATTAGACAACAGTAGAAAACTCCGTGCTGCTGTCCAGTCACTGACTCACAGTGACTCTGTAGACAGAACTGCCCCCTGCGTTTTTGAGGTTGTACCTCTTTATAGGAATAGAACGCCTCCTTGATCCTGAAGAGCAGCTGGTGGTTTTAAACTGCTGACTTTGTGGTTTGCAGTCCCGTGGGTAACTCACTTCGTCACCAGGTGACAGCAGTGTATATAAAACACTTCCTTCCTGTCCTGAAAATCTGTCACATAAGTAATGATGATCTTCAGGTTTTGTATATCTTTAGTTATTGGACATTAAATTATTAGATTTTCATAATTATAGCAGATCATGTAATACATACTTTTGTACATTTACATTGTATTCTTTTAAATTGGGTTCTGAGGTAAAAAATAACATGATTTTTAAGATGGCTTTTTTGGTCTTCAGATTGCCTTTTGAAAGCTTTACCACCCTATTTTGTTCTTACTGGTATGTTGGTGCCAGTTTAATTTCCAGCTAATAAGTTGATTTTACGTTAAAAATGAGGTTGTTTTTTTTTTTGGGGGGGGGGCATCACTGCTCTCTGGTGGTGGGAGTAGGAGGTCCAGCCCCACTGCTGGACTTGAACCTCTGTCCCAGTGGGCCGCAGTCCCGCGCACAACCACTACGCCACCAGGGCTCAGCCCAAAAATGAGTTTAATAGGTTCTCAGCGATACTTTATTTGCCTTTAAAACTACTTAACAGACTGAGCCCTGGTGGCGTAAGTGGTTGAGTCCGGGACTGCAGCCCATGGGCTTGGCGGTTCAAATCCAGCGGTGGTCTCAGGAGTGGCACTGGGTAGCTCCCACGACCACCAGAGGCAGTGCTGCTCCCCCAAAAATAACAAAAAAAAAAACCCTACTTAACACTTTTCTTTATTTTTTCTTTATTTTTTTTTTGGGGGGGGGCATCACTGCTCTCTGGTGGTGGGAGTAGGAGGCCCAGCCCCACTGCTGGAATTGAACCTCCGTCCCAGTGGGCTGCAGTCCCGCGCACAACAACTACACCACCGAGGCTCAGCCTTACTTAACACTTTTCTAACTTGTGTAATTTTCATCATTTTGAGTAATAGCTGTTAAAAGATGGGATTTCTTTTCAGGATATCTTCTAGATACTAGGTTTCTTAGGCTATTTGAGCTAAGTAGATTTTATTCTTCTATATTTGGATTTTTAGAAATGAGTGTGTAAATGCGGTTTGTCAGTAGAGCCCATAGACATTCAGAATTGCCTAATTCTTTGTCTTGTGGGACTGCTCTATGCATTGTAGAATGTTTAGCAACATCTTTGATCCTTGTCCAGTAAATACAGGACTCCTTTTCTTATTTTTGACAACTAAACTTGTAGATTGACACAGTGGCTATAACAGTGAGTTGCAGAATAACAATTACAGGTGGATGTTGTGGAATTGGCAGTGTTTTATTCTGCTGTATAAACTCACTGCTATCAAATCTATGCCAGTTCATAGTGACCTTGGTAGAAAGCTACGTCTTTCTCCTTCGAAGTGGCAGGTTGCATTGAACTGCTGACCTTGAGTAAGATACTCAAGCTGGCCAAAAGTATAACTAGCCACTGTGCCACCAGGAGTCCTCTTTCTGTTGCATATCAGGACTCTGTACACATTTCATACTGACACCTAACGACTCAGCAGATCTCTCTCCTGGTGGATGGGCATCTGCTGTGCCCTGCTGGAGAAGGGCAAGGGTGCTGATGTGGATATTTACACTTGGATGCCTTTATATGGCTGCTTCATTGAATTTTCATGGCACTATAATTTTGTAATAAGCTTTATGTCTTTCACAGATTAAATTAAAATTGACAACTTAAATCTTGAAAAAATATATGGAGAATCCTGATTTCACTGCTTCCTGCATCCCTAGACCCAGAAAACAATTATTTTATTAGACTTAATGCCTTCCTATGGATTCTGACTGATGGTGCTTCTATATATCCCAGTAGAACTGTCCCTAAGGGATTCTAAGGCAGCACATATTTCTAGTAGTACATTACCATACCTTTCCAGTGTAGGGACTGGTGGGTTGAAAGCTCAGACCTTTGACAGTCAAGCTTAACCCCTGCATTAGGAAAAGCACCTTATAATTAAATTAACTATACTTCACCTGAACTCATAGTGTTTAGGCTTTGCTATGAAGATGGATGAATGAGTAAGAACCAGTACCTTTACAGTAGAAATTCTCAAAGGGGAATCTTGAGGGGGAGCGATTTCCCTTAAGGAACCGGCGCAACAATTAGCCTCCGTTTTTTTTCTCCAATTACATGTGGTTGGAACACACAGCTTTTGCCATCCATCCATCCTCAGTTTTGTTGTGTTAGAGAAAAGATTGAGAGCTGTTTTCTTTTTAAGCATTGCCCTCATTATTTCTCTGCTTGCCTTATACTTGTCACTATTTTTGTTTTATTGGGGGCTCATTAAAATTTTTATCACAATCTGTACATGCATCCATTGTATGCAAAGCTCATCTGTACATTTGTTGCTATCATCCTTCTCAAAAGTTTTTATTTCTACTTAAGTCCTTAGTATTAGCTCCTCACTCCCCTCTCTCCGTCATGGGCCCTTGAAAATTTATGAATATTATTTTGTCATATTGTACGCTGTCTGATGCCTCTCTTTGCCTACTTCCCTGTTGTCCGTACCGCAGGGAAGGGGTTATATGTAGATCCTTATTATCAGTCCCTCTTTCAACTCCACCTTCCCTCCACCCTCTGGTATCTCCTTCACTCTCACCACTGGTCCTGAAGGGATCATCTGTCCTAGATTCCCTGTGTTTCTCATTCCTATTTGTACCAGTGTACATGGTACCCCAGGGAGAGAGTTACATGTATATCCTTGTAATCTGTCCCCCATTCCTTCCACCCTCCCAGTATTGCCACTCTCAGCACTAGTCCTAAAAGGATCATCTATCCTGGATTCCCCATGTTTCCAGTTTCTATCTGTACCAGTTTACGTCCTATGGTCTAACTGGATTGTAAGGTAGAATCAGCCTCATGACAGTGAGAGGGAGGAAGCATTTAAGAACTAGAGGAAAGTTGCATATTGCATCGTTGCTACACTGTTCTCTGACTCCCTACAATCCTTCTGTAAGGGGATGCCGCTTCACCTGCAAATGGACTTTGGGCCCCCAATCTGTACTTCCTCTCATTTATAATGATACAGTTTTTAGTTCTTTGATGTTTTGTACCTGATCCCTTCGAAGTCTTGTCACACAGGCTAGTGTGCTTCTTCCATGTGGGCTTTGTTGCTTCTCAGGTAGATGGCTGCTTGTTTACCTTCAAGCCTTTAAGACCCCAGACGCTATCTCTTTGATAGCTGGACACCATCAGCTTTCTTCACATTTGCTTATGCATAGCTTTTGTCTTGAGCGATGACATCAGAAAGGTGTGCACACAAAATAAGATTATGTTCTTTGATGACTGCTGATTCCATTGACCACTTATGGTCACACAGGCTGGCGTGTGTCTTCCATGTGGACTTTGTTGCTTCTGAACTAGATGCTCTTTTGTTTACTTTCAAGCTTTTAAGACCCCAGACGCTATATCTTTTGATAGCCGGGCACCATCAGCTTTCTTTACCACTTTTGCTTGTGCACACATTTGTCTTAAATGATTGTGTCAGGAAGATGCATCAAGGAATGCCAATTTAATAGAACAAAGTGTTCTTGCCTTGAAGAAGTACTTGAGTGGCGGTCCAATGTCCATCTGGAGCCTCAATGCTAACCCTATAAGTAAATACACGTAGATCTATTTCCCCATAATCATATAATTATATTCATCAATGTTTATGCCTGTATTTAGGCCTCTGTGGATGCTCTTTGCCTTCCAGTTCCTTCCTCACTATTATTATTATTATTATTATTATTTTTCACATCACTGCCCTGGTGGGAGTAGGAAGCCCAATCTTGCTCCTGGACAGTTGCTGCTAGATTTGAACCACCAACCCTGTGGGCTACAGTCCTGCACACAACCACTGCACCATGGGGCTCAGCTCACTGTTATTTTTAAAAAAATCATTTTATTGGGGCCTCGCACAACTCTTACAAGGCCCATACCCTTGTCACTATTATAACAAACCCACCACCGTTGAGTCGATTCCAGCTCATAGTGACCATGTGTAGAACTTTGGAGAATGTAAATCTTAAATAGAAGCAGATAGACTCAACCTGTAGGTTTGAACTGTCACTTGATATTTTTGGTATACATTACAACTCACCATACCCACTTAAAAAAATAGAGAAAGAAGGAAAACTACATACATTTTGATCCAAGTGAGTTAGTTCATTGACTTATAATACAAAAGGTATAAAGCCCGTCCAGGGTGGGAGTGGGAGCATTGATCTAAAACTGCTGCATCCCATGTAGAAGGGGCAATAGTTGAGTGTAGTTTTGTGGAGTTGCAAGAAGCAGTGACTAGCCAAGAGATTGCTTTTTTCAAGCCTTTACTGAACACTGCACCTGGATTTGTTCACTGTTGTTAGGCAGCAAAACTTGAACAGAAGCCCTCCCCATGTTGCAATCCCTTTTGGATTTGACTTTCTGTGTTCCTCGTTCTTTTTGTGGATACTTTATTTTTCCTTTGTTTTCTTCTCTCCAAGCTAAAAAGAGTCTAGGAAGCCACATGCTTTTTGGTCTTATTAGTGACTTAATGACCTGATATTTCATGAGGTCCCTCTGCCTTGTCAGTTTTTCCTTGTTCAAGGAGACTGGTGGGCGTGCAGCACTGAGCAGGCCCTACCATCCTGTGCTACTTTGCTTTCATTTCCAACCCTCGGTTTTTGGAATTGGTGTTTGTGACTTTATTTATTTTCTTTACTAGTTAGTCCTAGAACACTGATTTCTGTAGGCTCTACATACAAGAGCAAGAAGAAAAGCTATTTTTGTTAAACTTCAATGACATAGCAAGATAAACTTTCCCCTGTGGCCATTTTATAGAAAAATTTTTCTTCTGTTTTTTGGACATCTCTGCCCTCTGGTGGTGGGAGTAGGAGATCCAGCCTTGCTGCTGGATTTGAACCTCCAACCCAGTGGGCCGCAGTCCTGTGCACAACCACTACAACCCCGGGGCTCAGTCCCATTTTGTAGAAAATTTAAAGAAGAATTTTGACTGTGGCAGTGTTATATATTGTTTTTGTTCCCTCTGCCTTTCAAGCCACATCTCTCTCCAGGCTCCTTAACTTAAGAATTGAGTGTGCATACATACACAAAAGCACAACTCCAGATTGTGTGCTTGTGTGTGTATCTCTTTGCATCTTTCTCACTACCTTTATTTCCTCGCTTGACAAGAAATGTTTAGATGAAAATGTCCCTCAAAAATCACCAATCAGTCAAGCCAGGAAGACTTTATTACCAGAAGGCTAATGAACTTTATCCCACAAAGTTCCTTTAGATTAAAAAAAAAAAAAAGATAGCTTTAATTTTCTTATGTTCTATCTTATGTGGACACGAGTCTAGTGCTTCTGTATCGGCATTTATCTCCATAAAGTTGGGTCAATATAGAGAGATGGGGTGAGGAGAATTCTTTAGTGATTCAAAGATTTTTAAAAGAATGATTAGTAGGGTTTTCACCATGGCTGGATTTATCAACCCCACAAATAAATAGATAGCATCATGCTGCTTTGTTCTTTGAAGTGCTAGTCATTTTTTTTTTTTTGAAGGAATTAGTTGGATGAGATAGTAAGTACCAGAATTGTGATGTTTGCTCTTTGGACTTAAGCAGAACTTAACACCTGCATCAGTCTGGCACCTGCTCTTTTCAAATTTGGGGGTGGAGAGGCGCATAATCTAAATAAATACCTGAAATTCTCCTCTTTTTTTGCTTGTTGTCAGTATTAGTTTCACCCAAGTTTAGTTTCTATCATTTCACATCACAGTAAAGACTAAATGAGAAAATTAATTGGTGGGCCAGGGTTATTTTAAGCAATACAACTGCAAAGTAATACTGTGCTTGATTTGTCTTGAGGTATTTTGCCATTTTCTTGATATACTCAGGTTCTGTAATTCTGTAAGTTATGAAGAAGTTTTGTCTGAAATAAGTTGTCATTTTTTATTTTAGGGGTGAGCTTTGAAATCTTAATATCGGTATTTATAAGTGGAGATATATTTTTTACTAAAATGGCTCTGTGGCACTGTGAGTTAAAGAACTTGTATATTTGCCAGAGATGTTGGTTCTCTCCTTTTAAGTTAATTTTCATATTTTCCATATAAAAGTGATTGTTACTTTTGTTGCTTCCACACTGTATGTCTAGAGACATAGACATCAAATTTAATGTTCTCTTACAGGTTGGTGTAATTTGAAAGATGTAGCTACATAAGTTGTGAATCAATGCTCTGGGAATGAAAAAAATATATATCGTTGTTAGCGCCCATTGATCCGTAGCTGTTTTTAGCTATATTCACCTTGGAAAAAATGCTATTGCAAATCCTGTGAAATACATTGCTACAGTGCAGTGGATGGGGTTCCTAGTTGAGATTTTGTGGGTGCTAGGAGTAGCCTTGATATGCTAAATTTAACTCAGAGCACGAGATGACTTCAAAAAGGCTATTGAAAAATTGTCTCATATTCCCTTTTTTCATGAACTTCCTGAAGCCCCCTTATATTCAGATACAAGAAGTTATATTATTATTAATGATTACTCATTCTTAATAAATAATACTAAATTTAGCAATTATGTATTGAGTACTTATTATATTTCAGGTACTGCCATAGTTCCTGAAGATACAGGTGCCTGTAACATACTCCTATTTTCATAATGTTTTATCCGAATTTTTTTGAAGGCATAACTTGTTGAGCCAGAATGATTAGTTTTTAGACAGTGAAAAAAAAACACACTGTCGATCCTGAGGCATAATGACTATACTTTCTTAATACAGAATAAGAGGGCTTCAGGCTAATTTCCTTAAGAATGCTTTGTTACGGGGAGGCGTGTCTTTGAAAGGATAATTTCTTTGAAAAGTAATTATTTGTTGAACACTGTAAGGTATTATGGGAAATACAGATGATGAATACGTGGATCCTGTTGACACACTTGGATCTTGGTGGCATAGTGGTTATATGCTGCAATCCACAGGGCCATTGGTTCAAAACCATCAGCAACACTGAGGGAGAAGAAAGGTGGACTTTTTACTCCTGTAAACAGTCACGGTCCTGCAAACTCATAGAGAGCAGTTCTACCCCTTTCTATAGGGTTCACTATGAGTCAGCACTGACTATAGCCATGAGTTTGGTATTTTGATTGGAGTTTGATTGAGTGACTTAGAAACAAGACATTTACGTAATGCTTTGAGAGGTAAGGTACTTGTCACAAAAGAAAAGATTTCATGGAAGTTCCGTTGAGGAAGACTTTGTTAAAAAGAAGAGGATTTTTGGATTGGGATTTGCGTAGTATTTAGACCTAGCATGGGGATGGGGCTGGGGGGAAAGAATGGTGGAGATGTTCAGAGGGCGGGAAAGAAGATAAAGGACATTTTGTAGACAAGCAAAAGCTTGGGGTTAGGGTAATAATAGGGAACCATGATCAGGTAATAAATACAGAATGTAAAGTGTGGGAAGGGAACTAACTGAAGATGAGATTAATGTGGAAACGCTTCTTATCAGGTTAAGGAGTGTGTGTGTGTGTGTGTGTGTGTGTGTGTGTGAGAGAGAGAGAGAGAGAGAGAGAGAGAGAGAGAATTCTGTGAGAGAGAGAGAGAGAGAGAGAGAATTCTGTGAGAGAGAGAGAGAGAGAGAGAGAATTCTGTGACCTGAAATGCCATTATCTAAGTTGGACTTACATAATGAGAGTTGACTTGTTAAGAATGTTCATTGGTTAGATTAGCAGAGTTATTAAAACAACTCTGGCCCATGGACCAAGTTGCAGCCTGAGACTAATTTTGTAAATAAAACTTTATTCAGGCAATCGTGTTCATTTGCATATATTTATGGCCGCAAAGCTGAAGAAGTTACCACCAGCCCTGTTAATGGAAAAAGCAAATGAAACCACTGGCTGAATTACAAAGGTGGAAGCAGGTATCTTGTGAGGTCTTGTAGCTGGGGTGTAAACCTACATCTTTAGACCGCATTGAATGAAGGAATTGCAGTGGTTTTAGGACAAGAGAAGAGAATGAGATGAGAGAGGAATTGGTTAGATTTGGTAACTGATTATAATCAGAGTCAACAGAGAGGGAGGAATTTTGGAAGCAGATATAAGTGTCCATATTGACAATGCCATATGATTTGAGATGGGAGGGGTGTTTAATTGAAAGCTGTCCTATGTGTTGTGTTTTTTTGCTAAAGATTAGCTCAGCATTTCTGATCTTCAGAGTTACAAATGTTTTCTACCTATTTGCATTGGGGATGGATATTTTCTTAGCCTCTAACCAGATGGTTATATCTGTGAACACATATCAGACTGTTATATTTTCTAGTCCCTAGATCTTTAAAATGTGATAAAATTCTATGGTTGTAACATGTTAGGGAAGTCATGTTGATCTGGTTCTTCCCTCACTTTCAGAAGATTCTTCCAATCATGTATTTGACTCTTGATTATATTTTTTAAGCATTGTTTTTTCTTTGATAAGTGGTTGTAGAGAAAGAGCCAGAATGAGGCAAAAATATATAAATTAAACTTGGTTGTTGCAACGCCCTCTTAATGTCCAAAATGCTAAAGGTATGTGCCACATAATATGGTCTCTTCCCACAACACCTAACCACATATATATACTTGTGGTCCCATAATGTCTTCCCCTTGTTGTCCTCCCCCAGCATCAAGACAGATTTCATGGCAGGCAGAGCTGAGTGGTCTTCCTCTTCGGCTACTCGTCTTATAGTAGACTTACTGGTGTTGGGTGAGCTGCAGACTCTGGCCACAAGAGGAAGGATTCTCACGTGTGTGTATGCACGACCGCTTGAGCAATGAAGGCCTAGCCACACTGGCTGCAGGTGTACGACTACTTGTCTGAGTGCATGTACCAGGTTGCAGCTCTGGCTGCTTGTCCTCTGCTTGTCATTGTGGATCCACTGATAATTCAGCAAGAGCAAGCTGTAGTTGAAACTCTTGCTACAGGTTTCAGTGCTGTGTGACTTCCTGCCCCAGACACTGCCTTGCTGGTTTCCAAGGCTCAAGTGAAAGACAATTGACTTGTCAAGTCTACCCAGAGCTCCCTGGTAGCTGGCCTGCAGTCCAAACCAAACTAGTTCAAACCAAGCTAGTCTCTGGCCCAAAGTTGCCCCCATATTTGAGACTCTGAAACATTCCTGTATTTTGGCTCAACTCCATCTAAAGAACATTTCTGGGGAAATGGTGGTACTTTCTTGAGCTCCTAGAATTTGACCAGAAGGTACTTTCTGTATCTAAACTTTTTTGAAGTCTTAGGAACCCAGGTCTAACAGCTCCTCTGATTGTGGCTGGGAAAACACTTTAGGGCTTGAACATGATGGTGAGGGTGTCATGGGGAAGCAAGATCTCCAGGTGCTGGTAGACTCCAGGAAGGGTACCTGGTGATGAGAGATTGCCAGGGCAGGATAGGAGCAGCACCTAGGGCTGCTATCTTTCTTGAGGCCCCCAGAAAGTGTGATCATCTGAAACCCTACCCTATCTGAGCAGAGGAGAGAGTCTCAGGGTGGGAGCTCCTTTTGATTGAGGGACTGCAGACTATGAGCTCAGGTTCCAGGCCTCCTCCAGGTGAATGAGGGAGAGAACAGTGTGACTGGATCTGAAACGTTTATCAAATGCCTTTAAAGTCACCCTAGAAACCACCTTTGAGTCAATTCTGAGTTATGACAACAGCCCCCATGCATTTCAGAAGTTTCCATGAAGTTTCCTTGGCTTTGGTCTTTCAGAAGTAGATCAGTAGGCCTTCCAGAGCACTTCTTGAGTTCAAATCGCCATCCTTTTGGTTAGTGGTCCAGCACTTACCCATTTGTGCCACTCACAGGCTCCAGAATGACTGGCGTGCTCTCACTACCATCCTTCTATTCCAAGTCAGAGCAACCCTAGAGGTGGAACTGCCCTGTGGATTTCTGAGACTGTAAATCTTTATGGGAGTAGAAACTCCATCTTCCTTTCACAGAGCTGTTAGAGCGCCTACCGGGTTCCCCCAAAATAAGACCTACCCATCAAATAAGCCCTCGCAGGATACCTATGCATTTGCGCAGTATAAGCCATACCCCGAAAATAAGACCTAGCGATGGGCGTGGCTACGCAGCCTATCTACACAACCCATGCATTTCATCACAGAGCTGTGAGGAAGACGGGCAGCCCTTCTCATCTGCCCCATTGTGGACTATCTGCAGACTCTGGATCCTGCAATAAACAAGCCTTTCAAAGACCATTTGCCCGTGGAAATTAACAACTACATTGAAAATAGAATGACAAGAAATCAGCGTGGAAGCTTTATGAAGCCTAGCCTGCAGGAGGTCGTGGTTTGGGTGAAGAATTCATGGGATAAAATCACGGACAGTGTTGTTAACAGTGCATTCTGAGCAGGTTACATGAATCAGAGCTGCTCATTGCTCATGTTGAACTCTATTGCTCAGCATGAGAGATTGGGGCCAATGGTTCTAAAGGAAATAGAGTTGCAAGAAATTCAGGATGGAATTCAGGGTTTGAAGAGTTATGATGATGTTCCAGAAAAAGAAGACTTACCTATATTTGAATATATGTAGATTGTTGTACTTAAAAAAAAAACATCCCTTGAAAATAAGTCCTAGGGTGTCTTTTTTTGGGGGGGGGGGAAACATCACTGCCTAGGGTGTCTTCTTGAGGAAAAATAAATCTAATACCCTGTTTATTTTCTGGGAAACATGGTAGAATCTCACTAAGGCTTTTTACATTGTAGATTCTTGGGCCTTTCAGTTAAGGATTTAGCCACACAGGTTATTCTGATACTTAGAACCTTTGTACCAGATCTGGAGAAAATGCTGCTTTAGAGTCTTCAATTCCTATTGACCCATCTGAAAAACATCTGTTAGCGCAGACTTTTTCTCATGTTGGCCTGCACTTTTGCTTTTAATCAAATATTTTGAAATATTAGTCAAATTGGTCAGGCAAGAGATAATGTGATCACATACCACCAGCAGTTTTATATACTCCTTAAAACATGTTTAGAATTAAATGAGTAGTAAAATACTTGAGTATACACTTGGTGGGTATAAGCCAACCCGAATATTAGCAGAGGCACTAATTTTACCACAAAACCTCATTTGAAATGTACTCAGCATATACACGAGTATACATGGTATAATGGTTTCTTTGAGAGGCCAGTAGTTGCACCTTAGATTCCTGTGCATAAGCTTTCAAGACTCTAGTTACTACTCACCAAAGTAGATTGTATAGGATAGGATATTGTGAACTGTGCTACACCAATTGACCTTGGTGAATTGGACCAGATTTTTGCTTTTACTTTTTTTAAAAGAAACATTATCTAGATTTTGAAAACCTTTACCTTATCTAATGGCTGAACTATATATATATAAACTTAGCACTGTACTTAGTTGTCCAATGATGAAACGTGACTTCTCGATGGCTCACCCAGTTTCTTATGTTTTTAAAAGAAGATTATAAATCGAATGCAGAAAGGAAGTTTCTATGAAAGCCCCTCCCCCCCAAAACAAAACAAAACAAAACCAGTTCAGGTATTAGGTAATGGTATTGACAGAAGTTTGTATGTGAATGGTCATTTATTTTAGTGTCTTTCGCAGTTTCATCTCTTCACAAAAATAGGTCCTTTGTTTTGTTGGTAGGTGCTGTTGATCCAGCTCCTGCTCGTAGGGACCTTACTTAGATAGAGCATAATGAACCCTCGAGTGTTAATCTGAGGAGTTATAAAAAAGTGTCTTCAGGAGATGTTCTCTCTAAGAACAAGAACACAGGTAGGAAAACTTTTAGAGAAGCTCATGTGCGTGTAGCACATTAATAATCATTTCACTTAGCACATACTATGTTATTTTAGACACATCTCGGTTTAGTTTTGTAGTTTGATTTCCTGGTTCACAACAAAGAAACATAGCAAGCTGTTGGGTTTAGGCTGATCATTGCTACCTTTGCAATTTATGCTCTTTTGAAGTTTTTTACCTCCCCTCCTGTTCTAAATAGTCTTATGGTGTGCTATTTATTAGTTAATGAAAATTCAGGCTTAAATAGAAGCTTAGCCCTTGGGAATAAAACTGTGTTTAACATAGCACAATAGTATTCTTCAGGAAGATAATTTTATTGGATAACTGTTAGTTTTTTAAAATTTCTTGGTGAAAAAATGCTTAGGGAATTTATATAATATGAAAGTCACCAAATAGAAACAGAGAAAGTTCCTGTTGTATAAATCAGCCATTTAGGGCTGAGCCCCGATGGCAGGACTGCGGCCCACTGGGTTCATGGTTCAAATCCAGCAGCAGCTTTTCAGGAGCAAGGCTGGGCCTCCTACTTCCACCAGGGCAGTGATGCCCACACATACAAAAAATCCATCGTTTAGCTACATAAGAATACTGTATTTGCAATATGGGGTGGGACCCATAGTTGGCACAAAATAAGTTTGAGCATGAACTTTGCTTGCCAGTCATATTAGAAACTAAAGTCTGTGCTTCCTTACAAAAAAGTTTCTGTGGGTTTTCTTTGTTTAAAAATCAATTGATTCCAGATCATGGTGATTCATCGTGTGGCAGTGAAAAGCTATTCTTCACAGGTTTTTCAGAAGCTCATGTCAGGGAAGCACATGGAGCTTGCTTCTGAGGTATCTCAGGGTAGACTTGAACTTCAACTAGTTAGAAGCATGTTTAGAGCGAGTTTAAAACATAAACAGCCAGTTTTGGGGTGGGATTATAGAATTTGTGTTCTACATTTACGTCCTAGAAAGTATGTTTTTAGCCAAACTTTGCTTTTAGCCATGTAATAGTTTGATCTCTTCGTATTGCTTAGAATTGCAAACCTAGGGTAAAATACTCAAGTGAGTTTTTGTCTCTATACTTCATTTCCTCATTACCTACTGTGTGCTCATCCAGATAAGCTGAAATCATGTAAGTAGTTAGAGGAAATATCTCCCATTAGGGGTGAGAAAATACACTGGAAGCCTGCGAGATTGAAAAGCCCATCTTTTCACATAGAAAGTTTGTTTAGTATGTGTCTTTATGATTCTTCAGGAGCAGTGAGGGAGAGAGCAGGATGCTACAGAACCCAAAGTGGCATTGTGGTAACACTCAAACATACAGATAACTTTGTCCCAGAGCTATTTAGTAAGACTATTAATGTTTCCTATAGAGAATGTACACTGTTACTTAAAAAAAATCACAGTTAAAAATTTGAAATGCTAGGTAATGAATGCCCTGTATGGTTTTAACTTCAGGCAAATATTTTTGGTTTGGGAAAAATGACTATCAAAAAACAAACTTTCTAGTTTCAATCACTTATCTCCACTAAGCTCAAATCTGACTTGACATGGTTACAGTGAGTTTAGTTGAGATTTAAATATCATTTTCCAATTTTGTTTCGACCTTTACATTTGCCACCAGATGATACAGTGGGCACTAAGTAAGAAAGCTGAGTGCCTCCAGGTAGCAGTGTCGTACCTCCAGCCACTTGATAGAGCTGGGCCTGCTGACTCTAGGAAGGAAAACGGAACTGAGTGCCTTCTGGCTGAAGCATACTTGTAAGCTGGGGTATTTCTGGGCAGTTTTCTGGCACACCTAAAAGAGCTTTGTAACACTTGACTTAGCAGGGAAGTGGCTGGGAAGGCCAAGAAGTCTTTAGGTGTTGCATAAAGACTAGGGAGAACTGCTTGCCTGTTGGAATTAGGCTGTCCTAATCGAAGAACCGTATCCTGAGGCATCTCTCTGATTTTTTTAATTGTAACTTATTTTCCTAATAAACCCATACGTGTGAATGTTGCCTGAGTTCTGTGTGGCAGTTAGAATGAATTTTTGAACTCAACAGAGAAGTAGTGAGTGCTTTGGGAGGAGTGTTAACATCAGAATGGGTAGAAAAAAGTTAAAGCAAGTCTGACTTCCATTTCTTAGCAACCAGTCTTGGAAAGTAGTGATTCTCTCACCCCCTTGCTAGTTAAGGAAAGGCCAGATAGCTTACTCACATCCACTTTTGCAATAGCTTTAGAGATCTAATTCACATATCTTACATGTAACCTATTTAAAATGTATAGTTCAGTGGTTCTTGGTGTATTTATAGAGTTGAATAAACATTGTCTTTTATTGATGACAAAATTAAGTCAAATAGAACAGGTTGTGTTTACAGTTACTTTAAATAATTGCATGATCTTTTTAAAAGCTGAAACATGGTGGCATCAACTAATTCCTGTGGAAGAAGCACACCAGTTTATGTGATCCATGAATTATAAACAATAAAATCCAAATCTGGAGTTGGGAATATTGTTATGGAAGCCTAAATTCTGAACACCTGGTTTGCAGAAGGGTATGGATGACATGGAAGCCCCAAATGCATTTGTAGTGTCCCCATGTGAATTAAGCCTCTGGTGAATATCTTGACCATAGTCAAGGGATATGAGTAGACTTAATATCAGAGAGCATTGTAAAGACTCTTATGAGTGTCATTAGGTTGAAATACAGTATCATTTGATCCCCCTTTTGATCTATTTTAGAGTTGTTTTAGGTTTCAAGTGAATTGTATGGCATGTGAATCACAGCTCAATTAAAAATACATAATCACATTTTAAAAACTTTTATTTATTTATTGGTATTTTGGACATCACTGCCCTCTGGTGGTGGGAGTAGGAGGCTCAGACTTCGCTCCTGTGGAGCTGGAATTGAACTTCCATCCCAGTGGGCCGCAGTCCCACGCACAACCTCTACGCTTATTCACATTTTTAAAGTGTGTATTCCAATGCCTTTGTATTTACAGTTGTACAAACATCACCTCTTTCTAACTCCAGAACATTTTCATCATCCTAAAAAGAAATTCTGTACCCATTAGCAGTCATTTTTCAATTCTAACTCCCTCAGCTCCTGGTGACTACTGATAAACCTTTTGTCTCTAGATTTGCCTATTGTGGACATTTTACATAAATTAGACTATACATGGGATCATCTAAAAACCATTTATGTCTGACTTTTTCTTTTGGCACACTATTTTCAAGTTTTATCCAGGTTGTAGCATGAATCAATATTTTATTCTTTCTATGATTGAACATTCCTCTGTATAGGTAGAAGTTAGCTTAGATTGTTTCTACTTAAACTAATGCTGCTATGAATAATCACATGAGTGGTTTTCTTTAGACATGTTTTTTGTTTTTTGGGGTGTGTTCTAGAAGTAGAAGCGTCAGGTCATGTGGTAACTTTAATTTTTCACATCCTTGCCACCACTTATTGTCTTTTTTTCTTAAAACTATACCCATTCTCACAGATGCAAAGTGGCATCTCATTGTGATTTTGATTTGTATTTTTCTAATGCCTAACAAGAGAGGAGCCCTGATGGTGTAGTGGGTTATTAATTGCAAGCCTAGCAGTTCAAAACCACCGCCACCAGCCACTTCATAAGAGAAAGATGAGGCTTTCTTCTCTTGTAGAGAGTTGCAATCTTAGAAACCCACAAGGGCACGCCTACCCTTTACTTATAAGGATTGCTGTGAGTTAGAATCTATCCGATTGCAATGAGGGTTTTGTTCATTCCCCTTTTAAGTTTAGTGATCGGGTGATTATTGGTCATTTATAGTTCTTCTTTGGAGAAATATCTGTTCAAATCATTTGCCCATTTTTAAATTTTGTTTTGTCCTTTTTCTTGCATTGCAAGAATTCTTCACATATTCTGAATCTGAGTACCTGTCAGATACATGATTAGTAAACTTTCTCCCATCCACTTCCTTGTACAAAAGTTAACCAGGGCAGTGATGCCTTAAAAAAAAAAAAAGTTAAAAATTTTGATGTCTTCGTTTTATTCCTTGTATTGCTTTTACTTTTAATGTCATATCTAGGAAACCATTACTTAGCCTAAGATAATGGAGATTGGCTCCTCTCTTATAGGAGTTTTATAGATTTAACTCATTTTTAGGTATGGATTGTGCTGGATTAATTTTGTATGTGGTGTGAAGTAGGTGTCCAAATTCATTGTATATTCTGTACAAATCTACTTTTTGATGAAAAACCTATTCAAAATATGTATAAATGGAAACAGTTTTAGCTATGGGTACTTTTAAAATTCTGAGTGGGATGTAGGTGATCTATATACATCAAAGTATTAACAAAGATTCGTTTTTTTTTGGGGGGGGGGGCATCACTGCCCTGGTGGAGGTAGGAAGCCAGCCTTGCTCCTGGAGAGCTACTTCTGGATTTGAACCACCAACCTTGTGAGCCCCATTCCCGCACACAACCACTGTGCCACCGGGGCTCAGCCCCAACAGGGATTGTTTTTAAAGATTGGTATGGAAGAAGGGAATGATGACATTTCTTACTTCCAGTTTTGAGTATGCTCATTTCTTTTTAATAATCGTAGCATCTTTTAGAGGAGTGCTCAATGTGCTTTTAGTCTTTTTTTTTGAGGGGAGTGTTCTTTAAGAATATTGTTGAGGTACAGTTTCCAAAGTCAGAATGTGTTCTTTCTGATTGTAGGAGAGAGAAGTGAGAAGGAGAAGGGGCCCTCAGTGCCTATTTTTTTACTTTCTAATTTTATAGACAGGATTTTTTTGTGTGTGTTAGTGCTGGAAAAATGAGTACAAGGCAAGTTTATGCCTTACTGTCAATGGCATAGTAAGTGGTTAACATGATAGCGCTGAAATTTCAATTTCAGGAAAATAAATTTTTTGTTTTTATTCTTTACTTTCATAGTTATCAATAAATATAGCAACCAAAATATATTAAAATATATAAATATAATTTCGGTACCAGAAACGTTTTAATTAAATGTCATGAAAGTGCTGCACTCGGCATTATATGGTTAAAATCGAAGACTAGATCCATGTTTGTATTACTCCTCCAAAGGGGAGGCTTTCTCTGTGCTTCTTCATGCTGACCTAGTATATAAAAAGCTGTTCATTGAATGCTTGGTTTTAAGCTTGTGACTGTGTAGGTGGATGAGTAGCATAATAGGTGGAAGATTTCTGGTGAAGATTTAGATGTTAATAAAGAACAAGGAATGAGGATCAATAGCGGAAGTTATAAAATATGCAATATAGGACTTTAGTGTTCAGTTCACTAACAACATGTAGTTAATTATACTCAGCACGTTATCTAAAAAGCCATTATACATTTACTGGTTTTGAAAGATTTTTTTATAATTTGGTTCCAAAAAATTTGTCCAAATGCCCTTAGAAGACCAAAAACAATAGCAATAGAGTGTTTACTTTGATAAAGAGGTTTTTCTATGTGTGTTTAATAAATAGGTATTGATTTCCTATGCTATTACTGCCATTCTATGTTTGGGGCTAGAGCAGTGAAGAAAAGCTTTCTTGTGCTTCTGGGGTCTGTGTTCTAGTTTGTTTTTCTCCTCTGTTGCTTTTCATTTTTAATGAGTTAGCATTAATCAAAATTCAGAAATTTTAATGATGATATTCTGTGTCTGGTACCTTCAGAATGGACTCTTAAAACCAGGGGACAGTTGCATGAAAATAGGTTTAATGAGTTTTATCTTGAAATTCTTGATTGGAAGTAAAACATTTTTGTTTGTTCCATGAGTTCTGGTTGTACCTGTGTTGGTAGTTTACTGTGATGATACTTAGGCTTCATTTCTTGCTGTCAAGTTTGGTTTGGGGCCACGCCAGTGTCCAAACAGACTCTTGACTCATGGTACTTCCATGCGGGTCAGAGTAGCACTGTAACTCGTTAGTGTTTTCGGTGACTAGGTATTTGGGAAGTTGATCACCAAGCCTTCCTTCTAAGGCACCTTTGGATGAACTCTTAACACTTTAACATTTTGGCTATCAGTTGAACACGCTAACTATTTTACACCACTTAGGAACTCCAGATGAGGAATAACCCCAGCTCATATTTGTATTGGGCCTAGTACTGTTTTAAAAATCTTTGGGACTGTTAGCCAAATGCAAAGAGACTTTAAAAAGTCTGAAACCTTGCACTTTTAAAATTCCATTTTCCTGTGAATTAAAAAAACTGTTGTTAATTAGTTGAGGGTGGTTACAGGTTACAGTACAGATTAGTTTTCCATTCAACATTGATGCACATTTTGTTCCATGCCATTGGTTGCAATACCCACAATATCACATCGCTCATCCCACTTTCTCCCTGTTTCCATTCCTCCTCCTTTCTTAACCCTTTTGAACTTTGTCCTTGGGTAATTGCTGTTCTTTTGAATGTGCTTGCTTGATGATTCTAAGGTATACATATCTCTTACAAGCATTTCTTTTGTTTGAAACCTAAACCATGGGGAGTGAATTGATTACCAGACCTGTAGGATGACCACGGGCTGTAGTTCTGAAATTCATTAGTCTCCATCCAATCAGTGAGCCTTTCCCCCCATATTCTTCTCCCAGTCTACCGAGGGCTTTCCAGTGTGGTTCCTTTCAGATCATTTGGTAGTGGAAGCTGGGCATCATCAAATTTTTCTGGTCTCAGAGTCATTTTCACAAGGTTTTTTGAAGCCACCACCCCACCCCTAACCCCCACTCCCCAGCATGTACATAGAAACAACCAGACTTCTGTATTTAAGAAGCTGAAGGCAGGCATTTATTTTGTACATGTGAGAGAGCAGTGTTCTGAAGTCAAGGCAAGCAGTTAGGAAATGTGGCTTCTATTCTTGGAATACCTAGGATGTCCGAAAGTGTTTTGCTATACTAACTCCTTAAAGGTTGGTGGTTCCAACTTCAGAAGCACCTCAGAAGGGCAGATCTGACTATGTTTTTGAAAAGACACAGCCTTGAAATGCCAGTGAGCACTAAAACACTGCACTCTGGAGTTTGCCTTGAGTTGGAGTCAACTCAGACCACCAACATTTCTGGCTCGCTTCACTGATTTAGGGTAGATCATGTAACTAGCCTTACTTGCAGCTTGTCTATGTTCACTTCTTAGGGCATCCTCGAGAGGCTTAGGAGCTGATTATAATGCACTTTAGACACCTTTCTGCTGGATTTTTCCACTGAAGAATGACTCATTCTTGTGAAACAGTTTTCAAAACAGGAAGAGGGAAGCTGTGTTGTCAGATTATTTAAGTGCACATTGAAAATTTTTGTTTATCAAGGGGACAGTGAATCTACTTTTTTGTTTCAGTAAATACTGAGTCCCTGCTTTCAATATGAGGATTTCAGTAGGCTCTGAGGAAAATATACTTTATCTAAGTTTGCTAAGTCAGATATGTAAGAATTTGTACTTGATAACCACAAGGCAGAATTAGGTATCTTCTCAAAACCCAATATTTTAGATAGCTTCTCAAAAACCAACCATTATAATAGATTTTAGAATGTAGAGAAAGGAATCATCTGGTTGTAAATTTCAGAGAATATTCAGCTGAACTATTCAATTATTTTATATAAGGATGCTTATGAATAGAAAATAAATGTGAGTAGAGCAAAAAGAAGGCATGCCACGGGAGAGAACTGAGGTGAGGAAGTAAGTGGCTACTCAAGTTCAGAAGACAACATGAGCATAGTTTGGGGGAGAACGGTTGGATCTTACTAAGAGGTTATAGCTGCTTTTTATTGCTTTGCCATACTGTATTCAAGCTCTGCTCTACTCTTCTCCCTCCAAGGAACCTACAAGGACAAGTGTTAATGCTGCTGTTAAAAAGATCTAGAAATATTTAGAGGGTTTTTTTTTTGAAGGGGAGTGTGTGTGTGTGTGTGTGTTTTACTATTCCATGACTTCGAGACTGGATATCTTAGAGAAAAAATAAAAATAACCCTGGCAAAGCCTTAAGATACTTGAGCTTGATTAAAAAAAATTTTTTTTAGCCACATAGTTTCTAGGAAATACTGCTTTTGGTCCATAAGTTAAGTTGCACTTATATATTACCATCTTGATGGATCAAATCCACTGTGTTGAAACTATTCTGACACATAGTGACCAGCTATAGGTTTTCCAAGACTGTAACGTTTTAAAATCTTTTCTGGAGCACATAGCCACAACTTTGTCCTGCAGAGTGACTGGTGAGTGTGGACCACTGATCTTGGGGTTAGCAAGTGCCACCATGGCTCTTCCCACCCCCATTGGTCTAATTTAATTTTGAACCCTGAGAATAAAGACACTATATAAATTTAATAAAGCCTCCTTCCCCAGTTTGATTCTTCTGGGAACCAAACAGCTTTATGAAATCTTCTGAGAATGGAGAACCAAGGTGGAGTTGGTGTTTAAAAAGTCCAGGGATTTGGGTTGATAAATGTCAGAAGGAAATGAGGGATTCACTTTAGGGTACCTAATCTACTTGGTGGATTGATGTCATGTGCCTTATGCTTGAGGAAATAAATGTGAATAATAATGTTGCCAGGTTTCCACTTTATCTGGATTGCTTCAGTCTTAGCATAGGTAGCGAATAGAGATGTGGCTTGTGTACCAGTAGGAGAATTAGGGTTTGTGACCAAGTGCATACATACGAAAGCAAAACAAAAATTTAATGCATGTGCTGAACTGAAAATAAGTGTCAGGTTTCAGAAAAGTTTCTGGTTGAGGAAAGATATATTCAGAGGAAGATGTACTTTATTAATAAAATATGTGGATTAGGAATTCTAATCTTAAAATCAGAATCTTGTATGTAAAAGTCAGCAAGGATTATTATTTTCTCATACAGTATCTTAAATTGTTGGCCAACATGTAGGAATTTGGCTCAAAGAACATGAAGTATCCAGCACCTCAGTAGTTAATGACCATTGTGCCTGCTGCATCTCACAGAGTGTGAGGTGATAAGTGGTGTTTTTTTTTAGTTTGTTTTTTGGGTATCACTGCCTTCTGGTGGTGGGAGTAGGAGACCCAGCCTTTGCTCCTGTGGAGCCGCTGCTGGAATTGAACCTCCATCCCAGTGGGATGAAAATGCAGTATAGTCTTCAACCCTGCAGAATATTGTAAGTTCTACATATGTTGTGTACATTGGACTGTTAAATACAAGACCAGCAGTTTAAAACCACTACACCACCAGGGCCCGATAAGTGGTCTTTTGTTGTTGTTGTTGTTGTTGGGCATCACTGCCGATAAGTGGTTTGTTTTTTGGGGGGGGCATCACTGCCCTCAGGTGGTGGGAGTAGGAGGCCCAGCCTTTGCTCCGTGGAGCTGGAATCGAACCTCCGTCCCAGTGGGCCGCAGTCCCACGCACAACCACTATGCCACCAGGGCTCAGCCGATAAGTGGTTTTTAAAGTAAGTTAGAAACACTTGATGCCTTCTTGGTTATGTAGATGCTTCTATGGTTTCCCAGGCTATTGGATAAGCTCCTCAAAATAGTGAGACTTTACTAAGGTAGATGTATTAAGAAATGAAAATGATGAGTACAGCCTAACTTGCCATAACCCTTTGAAAAATTGCTGTGTCATTCTTTGGTTGGTTGACCTGAGCTTCATCTTAAGCACTGGTGAGATGATTACAGACTGGGTGAGCCCCGGTGGCATAGTGGTTGTGTGCGGGACTGCAGCCCACACGCTTGGTGGTTCAAATCCAGCAGCAGCTCTCCAAGAGCAAGGCTGGGCTTCCTACTTCCCTGAGGGCAGTGATGCCCCCCCCCCCACCAAAAAAAAAACCAAAACAAAACAAACAAAGGAAAAAAGATAATAGACTATCCAGTTTAATGAGGATAAAACCAAAAATTCTTAAATTTTCAGTCTCTTAAAATGGATTGGATCCTCCCAAATGTCTTGGTTGAACTCATGGATCCTTGATTATATCTGTTGTTACTGTGGATAAATTAAGAGGTTTCTGATAGGTCTAGTGCTAACCTGCCTTTCTTTCTTCTTTATATTTTAATGTAGAAAAATTTTAAGTACTTAGAAGCAAATCCCCAAGTATGGATCACGCAACTAACAGTAGCTGTCAACTTTGATAGTGTTCCTAGGTGCTCTTTCCTTCTGACATTGTTCTGAGAACATCATTGCAGCCATTGTGTTAATCTAGCACCTGAAATGTCTCCTCCTCTTCCTCCTCCTCCTCCTCCTCCTCCTCCTTCCTCCTCCTCCTTCCTCCTCCTCCTTCTCCTCCTTCTCCTCCTTCTTCCTCCTCTTCCTCCTCCTCTTCCTCTTCTTCTTCTTCCACTCCATTTACCAAGCCCAATGTCATGTTAACTGCAAATTCTTCAGTTGAAACCACCAGGTGTTACTCATGAGAAAGATAATGCTTTTTTGGCTTTCCTTGCCTTCTCATTTTTGTTTTATTGTTGTTCTAAAGAATATATTCTTAGTGGGTATTACTCATTTATTTGATAGGGCATTCTATTTGATTGAGAGATGAGCTTAGGGAATACTTCAATTCCATTGTAAAAGTATAGCTTGGGTAACATAGCCTTGGGAGTTCACCTTAATTTTTAAAATTTCTCTTGCTCACTCTAACTCCTAGTATTCTACAAAAGTTCCTGGAGATATTTTCTTAAATGCTCTCCTAATCTTGGATCAACACTTTGTTTTCACCGCCGTCATTATGTCTCTTGATCCATTGAGGTAACGGTCTTGTTTTCTTAAATGTGCTCATCAATTTGCAGCCTACGTGGTCATTTTAATGCCTTTATTACCATATATACTAGAGTTTTTTCCAACGTTTTTTTTAATGCTGTTTTTGTGGTAAAATTAGGGGCCTCAGCTGATATTCGGGTCGGCTTATACTTGAGTATTTATAGTACTTAATGATTTTCTCATTGTTCTAGAATAATATCTAAACATCTTGCCATAAACTTTAAGACCTTACATGCCATTTTTTCCAGCCTTATCATATACTGTTTTCTGCCATGTGGTTCTCTGCTCTACTTTCCCAACTATGGACTCTTGTGTTTCCTGCTCCCTTGTCTTTTTAAGACCTTTCCTCATGAAACAACTAGACTGTCAGTGATGCCTTTCTTTACTACTGTTTCATTGGCGGCTTTCTCAAATTTTGTCCATTACCCAATCTCCATCTTAACATTAATCATGACTTAAAATTATGCTTATTCATTTATTTCATGGTGTTTATCCCACCCATTGATATGTAAGTTCCACGTAGGCTATTTACTATAATGCAGTATCTAAAAGAAAGGTCAAGTGCACAATAAATATTGTATGGATAATAACAGAGAAGAAATACTGGGTCCTGTTGAAATACTGGGTCCTGTTTTCTTCTGGTTCTTTTTTTTTTTTTTTTGGTTAATTATACATGAAGATCCAGATGTACTACTGATCAACACAGCTAAATTAATTTGGGATTGATCGTTGAAGAAGACCATTATCCGAAATATGTACTTTAAAATTTAGAATTAATTTTTTTCCTAATGACAACTTAGGACCATTGAACTTTTATAAATCTCTAGCCATGCAGTTCTCAACCTGTATAGGTCACAACCCCTTTGGTGGTTGACCCTTTCAAAGAGGTCCCCGATTCATAACTAGCAAAATTACAGTTAAGAAGTAGCAATGAAAATAATTTTATGTGGTGAGTGGGGTCACCACAACATAAAGAACTAGATTAAGGGATCACGGAATTAGGAAGGTTGAGAACCACTGCACTAGTCTATGCTGGTGAACTGATAACCATATAAGTGTATTAGTCATTTATGAAATAGGGAGAATAGGAAGCTTGAAAAGCACATGGTTTTCTTACCACCTATAGTCCTACAACTCATGAGATTGCCGTGATTTGCTGTCATATCAACCAGGGTATCCTGATTCAGACACTGCTTGACCACACAACTGAAACAGGTTCAAATTTGTAAAATATGAGGGTATCAGAATAGGGGAAAATATAGGTTGATGTAATCTTAGAAAATTAAAATCCTTCCTAGTAAACAAAGGGCAGCAGAATGTGTTGGGTAATGACCAAACAAATTTTTTAATAATCAAAAAGTACCTGCCACTTCAAAGATGGCAGCAGACCCCCATGGACTGATGTGTTTTATCCTTCATTTACGGCCTTAGGAATAATTAAATTTCTTGCATCTGGGTCTCTGTGTGAAAGAGCTCTGTATATCTCTTTCCAGGCTCTTATTCCAGTGCCTTGGCCCATAATTTTTCCCATTCCTGTCTATACTCTGGTACACCTTTATTTTTAGAATTTGGATGTGTTCCAAGTTCTCTCCAACAGTTAGGACTGAACCAGTTCACAGCCCTGTTATCAATTCGACAGCAACTAAAAACAACATAGTTGTACCAAATTGTTCTGTCTCATCAGTTTCTCCATATCCTGATGTTCGTCTTTGTGTTCCATATCTGCTTTTATAGTGTGTCATTGCCCTTCCCATGCTGTTTACGGTAAAGACTATATTAACCAATTCCATTTTGAAAGGATAATTTCTGGCTATATTTCATAGTAAAATTATGCTGCTTGGGTAGTATGGTAGAGTGAAAATACTGTGACCCCGAGCGAGGATAGTCTTGGGGATGCTTCTAGAACTACTTGTTCTCCGTGGTCAGGTACCATAGTTTCTTCAAGAGCTTTCTAGTCACAAGCTTGAATTTATACGTTGATTTGATCACTTACTAACCAACTAAACTTTTTATAAGAACTTACTTTACTGCTCTGAACTAATTTTTAATTATATTTAAATTAGGTTATTGCCAGACAGACTGTTTTGAGGACCTCAGATGATAAGTATGGTGTCATCAACCAGCCTCTCAGCTCACTTCCATTGAGTCAATGCAACTCATAGTGACCGGGAAGGACGTGGTAAAATTGTCCCATATAGTGACTCGTGGGTTAACGCTGCCAACAGTTTGGTTAGCAGTCAAGTACTTTCACTACTTTATCACCAAGGCTCCATTTCTACTGGTATCAAACCAAGCTGAACTGCCATTGAGTCATAGTGAACCTATAAATAGAGTAGGATGGTCCCTGTCGATTTCTGAGGCTTTAAATCAGGGGATCTCAACTTTCCTAATGCCACAACCCATTAATACAGTTACTCATGTTGTGGTGAGCTCTCCCCTGCCCCCCCCCCCACACACACACACCATAAAATGATTTTTGTTGGCACTTCATAACTGTAATTTTGCTACTGTTAGGAATCGTGCAATCCCTATGAAAGTTGTTCCACCCACAAAGGATCGTGACCCACAGATTGAGAACTCCTGCTTTAAATCGTTTATGTGGGTAGAAAAGCTCAACAGATAGAGGAATGAGCGCTTAAATGTGGATTTCTATAACTAAAATTTCCAGCTGATACTGATATTTCTTTGGAGGAACTAACACTTGAAACTCCTGGACGCTGGACTCCCAAGTTATTGGACAAATCTTAAAGGACCCTGCCAGTACTAAGATTTTGCCCTTCTTTAGAAACAGTAATGATGATAATAGCCAATGTTTGACATGAACCATGTGCAAAGTACATGGTAGACACTAAGCTCAGTTCTCATGGTAATAGGTGATGAGTATGAGTCTCTTGTAAAGTTGAAGAAACTAAGGCATTGGTGGAGTAAAATTGTTGAAACCTGTTAGTTGGTAAATAACAAGCTTGAGACCCCCACTTCATTCCAATATAGCTGCATAGACACAGATAGTTCAGTGTTTTTCTTGTCCAAATAAATGGCTTCAAGTTTTTTTGTATTTTCTTATACTAGGTGTGTGTATTTCTCCTATGTTTGACTTACCAAATTTTTTTTAGTGTTAATGTTTGAGGCTCTTGCCTTAGAAACTGCTGCTCAAAACTTATTCCGTGCTATGCAATTTTGGCCCTTATATATTACTGCTATCTTGTTTATCAATTTTAATTTCTTGGTCAAGCCTATATGCATTTTTAGAATATAGATTCGTTTCAGTACAATGCTGCTCAGTACTGTTTGGGTGATGAAGATGATGGATTTCTATTGTAATCATTTGGCAGGTATATCTATAGATGGCATTCAGGTTGAATGCATAGCTGGTATCAGGTAATTTGCAATATTTGTGTGTCGTTTGAGTTTCACAACAATTTGCTATTTTCATGTGATTAAAATAAGAGGAAAGAAGTAGTTCATTGATTGACTGATCTGTAAGTATAAGACTGAAATGAAATGCCCATGTTCAGATTTCCAGAAATTGGATATGTACAGGAAATATGTATTCTTTCAGTCTACTACTGTGTTAAAATAGAATAGAGAAACAAAACCCTTTTGTGTCCTCATCAACCTGTCTGTTTATACAGTCACTTAATTTCTTGTAACATGAAAGGTACTGCCTAACTCTACAAAAGCTGGACTGATTTTCCTTCTTACCAGGGTATCCTTAATTATAAGTAAGGATTTTGCCACTTCTTTGATTATTAAAATAAAATTGGTTGCAGTTTCAAAAGCTTTTAGGCAGTGTAGATCAGTTTGTTTCAGAACTAAGATGGAGAGTTTCAGAGTGTAAATGGGGAAAAAAACCAAACGGGTGTCACATTCAGGTGTTCAGAGTATAGGAAGGTGTGCTGGTGTACTACGATTTTGCAGTACTCTTGTGCTCTGTAGAATTTTGCAGCTGAAGGATGAGAATTCCATTTTCTTGTCCTCCTCAAATGGTACAAAAAATCTACAGATTCTTTGTTCAAAGTTAACTTCTGATAGCTGATGAGGGGAGGGAAAAGGGAGAAATAAGCTGGAGTGCTGTTTTCTGTTTTTCTAGGTAAAAATATTCTTTGGCTGGACACATACTTAGTTGTGCATAATAGCAACTGCTGTTGGGTTTAGTATCTAGTACAGAGGGCTAAGGAAACCTCTGTGAGATGGAGTGACATAACAGCTGAAACAATGTATTCAGACACACCAACAGACATGAAAAAGTCCCAGGACTGGCTGTGATTAATTTTGTTTTACACAAGTCACTGAGAAGAACTCATGGGAACTAAGAAGGCAGCATTGCTGGAAGAAGACATCTTGAATTGAGACTTTCTGTTTTTTGGGGGGTTTTTTTTGGTGATGGTAGTGTTACTGTTCAGAAATGCAACTCTAGGGTAGAATGTGGGATGGGCTAGACAGAGAGAGAGAGAGAGAGAGAGAGAGAGAGAGAGAGAGAGAGAGAGATTTAATTCTGTGTGGACATATTAAGCAGAATATTTTTTTTAGTATTCCAAGCTTTTTAATTTGTGTTCCAATAAGTTTTTTTAAGTCCCTCTCCCCCTGTTTTCAGAGCTTTACTTTTAAAATCATTGAAGTGTTTTTAAAAAATAATAAAACTCAAGCGCATTCAGCCTCCTTGCCCCTGGAATTTTGATTGGTTTTGAGGTGTCCCTAGCATTTAAGTTGAAAGCACTCTTAAGTAGTTCTCAGGTACAGTCAATATTAAGGAAGACTGCCCTAAGCTTAAGGAGTCGGGGTCTCAAGACATGTAAGTGCATAGTTACTAATGAGAAGTTAGGTAGTTTGAACCCATGTGCTGCTCTACAGGAGAAAGATGCTCGATCTGCTTAGGTCTTTCCTTCCTTTGGGAGCCTGTCAACTCCTTTTTCTTCTTTTGAGACATGTCCATATTTTTATGCTACTGAAAAACGAAATGGGTCATTTATTAATTTATTCAACTGGAGCATACGTTTTTTCAGCTAGGACAGTACTGCACGGTTCCTGTGCTCAAGGACCTTGAGTCAAACATACAGTAATCCCTGCTCTTATGATAGCCAGACATGGTCCAATGGGAGAGTCTCAGATAACAGATTTTTTGTTTTTCCTCCACATTTAATTCCATTGGCATATCTGGTGGGTTCTACCTTCAAATTTCATTCTGAAACTAACAAGCTTTCCATTTCAACTGGTGTCAGGGTAGCCCAATTCTTAACTTCTTTTGACTGGACAGTCAGAGTAGCCTCCAATTTGACTCATTGCTTTTGTTATTGACTCGTTACAGTATGTTGGGTGTCAAAGCGCAAGTTATAGTACACAGCCCTCCACTTTTATTGCCCCAAATGCAGCCTCCTACACTTGAAAGAAACTTCCTTACTGTGGCCTTCAAAGACTCTTGCAGTATCCAGTCTCTGTCTGTGTTATTGACCTCTTTGATAATCATCTTCCCTTTAGTTGTTCTCTAGCTGTACAGGTCCTTGTTCATTTATCTTACTGCCAAACTCCCTCCTGTCTCTATGCTTGCTGTGGCCACTACCTGGAAATCCTTTACACCATTTTCTATTAGCTTGCTTTGGGTTTAACGCCATTCAGGGGCTGCTAATTAAAAAAAAAAAAACGTTGGGACTGAGCCCCAGTGGTGTAGTGGTTGTGCGCAGGACTGCGGCCCACTGGGATGGAGGTTCGATTCCAGCAGCGGCTCCACAGGAGCAAAGGCTGGGCCTCCTACTCCCACCATCAGAGGGCAGTGATGCCTAAAAAAAATTTCAGACTACCAACTGTTTTATTTTAACTTTACATCTCCCTCTCCCAATACCTTTTGCCTCCTTTTCCCCAGACCCTCATCTGTACACTGCCATTCTAGTTTACTATCTTTCTCTGCCCATGGAGGGTTTTGTCTTTATAACTGTAATTATGAAGTATAATTCAGTAAATCCTTCAGTGACCTGATTAAAATTTTAAATTAATTATGGTTAACAAAGGACAGGCACAGTGCATTGTGAGAAAGGCCACCAGGGACCTCTCATTTGCTCTCTTCCACCCTGACCAGAGCTTACAAGAATGAGGAGCTTCTTTGAGAGTATTTCTTCAAGGTGCTGACGCTAGAGGCAACGTCAATCCAAGATGCCCATGATGCATATCATGACTTAAAGCTTTTAATTTATTCTTCAATGTAGTTTTTGTATTCTGCTTTAAGTTTATGTATGAGTAAAGGTGTGAAATGTTAAACGAAGTCTGAACTTAGTTGAACATCAGGCATATTCACCAGTAACTGGCTAGGGAAATGCCTTGTAATTAGTAAATAGAATGTGTTTACTTTGTATTCCCTTTAATACCATTTTGAAGATCACAAGCTTAGGTTTTTCTGCTCTTTTTTTAAAAGAATGTTTCATCTTTACTCTTGGGTTCATACATGAAATTTAGCAACACCATTTTGGGGAAGGGGGAGGCTAGAGAGAAAACAATTGAATTCCTTTTCAAAAAAATCTGGTTGATTTGAGTCATGACTGGCTTTCTTGTCCTTGGTGTAACTGAGATAGGTGAAGACTACTCTGAACTGAAACGGCAAGGTGTAAAAGATACTTGGTCACAACAGAATAGTGGGTAAAGGGAGACATCGATCAATGTAAGACATGAAAAAAAATCATAAATTATCAAGGGTTCAAGAGGTAGGGAGGGGGGAAATGAGCTGATACCAAGGGCTCGAGTAGAAAGAAAGTATTTTGAAAATGATGGTGGCAACAAATGTACAAATGTGCTTGACATGATGGATGTATGGGTTGTGATAAGAGTTGTGTGAGCCTTCAATAAAATGATTTTAATAAATAATTAAATTTCTAAAAGATGCTTGGTTAAATGTGGTTGCTACTGACTTTCACAATCCCATCATGTTGCCTGATCTCCAATTTAGGACCATTTTGTGAATCTGATTAGGGATAATAATGAATTACTTCTTCTATTTTGTTTGACCATCTTTATTAGCATAATCATTGAATTAATATACTACTTGGTATTGACTGGGAATCATGAATAGTTTTTGACCCATATATATTCTATATAGGTGGAGTGATATATTCAGAAACACTTTACATTAAGGTGCATATCTGGGCTGTTTATACATATACATATGCATATTTTTTTTCATTTGCACAAGTGTTTTAGAGGACCCTGAAAGACAAAGGCCTAAAGCTCATTTATTATGAAGTGGGGGAAATGGAATGCAATTTGTATTAACGAAAAGTTTTTCAGAAGCTGAGCCCTGGTAGCATTAGTGGTTGAGTGTGGGACTGTGGCCCATGGGCTTGCCAGTTCAAATCCAGAGGTGGCTCTCAGAAGCAGCACTGGGTAGCTCCCACGACCACCAGAGGGCAGTGATGTCCCCCTCCTTCCCCCAAAAAAGTTTTTCAGGTTTTAAACCCTTACCAATTTACTAATTTGTGCTGAAATAAGTAAGTAAAAAGAATATATAAGGATTTTTAGTTTTGATGAAGCAGCGTGGTCTAATAGAAAAAATTTAGGACAAACACCACCACTCCCCCCCTCCCCGACTTCCTTAAATAAAAAACAATTTTATTGGGAGTTCTTAACAGCTTTTATAACAATCCATATACATGAATTGTATCAAACATATTTGTATATATTTTACTATCGTTATTGCCTAAGCTTTTACTTTCTATTGAGTCCTTGGTATCAGCTCCTCTCCCTCACTCACTCCCCTTAAAATGGTTATTAAAGTATATTTTAGAATATGAGCTTTGAAGTCAAACCTGGGTTTGAATTCCTACCAGCAGTGATTAGCTGTGTGATTTTCCCCTAATTGCTTGCTATGTAATAATAACCTTGGAACAGATAAACAACAGTTTGTATTGCTGGGTTGTTAAGACATTAGAGAATAATGTATGCTGAGCCTTTTCAGGTTTCATTAAGTAATGGATATTAATATTGCTATTGCTAATACTTGCGTGGTATATGCATCTTTTTCTGTTTTGGGTTTTTATGCCCTGTGAACTAAACGAAATGGGCAGTAGTGAGGATAAGTTTAGCACTATTGAACATATTCACACTTACTGATCTGAGAGCCATTATTCTTTGACTTTTCCTAACCATTGAAACCTTTGTGCTCATTATGACTCGTGGCAACCTTAGAGTTGGTTTTATTATTGAATAGTTTCTCCCTCTCCTGCCCATTTTAATTTCCTACCAGTACTCAGTTACATCACCTTCAGGACCCATTATGCTGTAATTCTTCATTTATTTCACAAATATTTACTCAGCTCTTATTAGTGGAAGTCAGGCTCTGTCTGGTTGTAGAGAACCAAACAGATAAAACTTTCCTGCCCTTATTTTCTAGTAGGAAGTAGAATATATACAGTAAAGTCTGTGTGAATGCAGGAAGCCTGTTTAAATTGGAAGCCTGTTAGAGAATGCAAACTCAAATATTTTCCAATAAGACTAGTGATCAAAAAGTAGTCAGACTGGCATACAGGAAGTCCTCAGTTCATCAAAGACTGACTTCCCAAACAACTTCTGGACTTTTAATCCAGAGGTCTGAACCGTTCTGTCATGGCCCAAAGAGTGACACAGAAACAGACCTGGATTTTCATAATTTGGGTGACAGTAATAAGAATGGAAAAAGATTGAAGTTACAGTTCTAGAGTGAGAGACTTGAAAGAGTTGGAGTGTTTTTTTGGTGCTTCATGCAGGAGATTGGATTATTAGCTATACTCTGGAGAGCCACCATATAGACAAGAAGCATCAAAGTCAACCACCCTCTTTGAACTGTCACATTTGGGATCTTTGCAAATGTCATATGAATTTACTCCAAAGACAAACCAAAAAACCTGCCAAATTCTCTGCCATAGAATTTATTTAATGAACTCATAGCAACCTCTTAGAATTAGAACTGCCCATGTTGGTTTCTGAGGCAGGAAATCTCTTCAGGAACAGCGCACCTCATCTTTCTCCCTGGAGAGGCTGGTGGATTCCCACAATGATAGTGTTGTTAGCAGTTCAGCATATGAATCCCGCATGCCACCCGAGAACCTCAGAATCAACCCTCCTCCTAACATCACCCTGCTACATGTGCAACTGTCAAATTCAAAGCTTGAGGCTGTTTCTTAGTGCTTAAAACAAAACACCACCACCACCAAGTTGATTCCAATTTAGCAGTGATCCTACATAGGATTTCTGAGGTTGCAAATCTATGGGACGAGCAGCTGGTGGGTCTGAACCACCAACTTTGTGGTTAGTAGCCTAACTCACTGATACACCAGGCTTCCTTTTTTTGAACTTTAAGGTTAACTGTTTGCACCTTATTGACTTACAAGTTCTTAACGAGACAACAGCAAATCTTGTTCATAACCTGGGACTACCTATATTAATGGCTAGAAAAAGGTGCAGGAAAGAGGTGGGATAAGGGGAGATTGACAGTGATGGAAATAGCATATTGATTCAAGAAGAGTAGTTACCAACACTTAACTCTCATATTCACCAAAAAAACCCTCATGAGATTGGTTTCTTGGTTTGGAGTTTTAAGTCATGAAAATTCAAAGGACACCACACCTAATTGACCTAATCACTTGGTGTAAATGTTTCTGTGTCTGCTTCCTATTTTGCTGCATAGTTTGTTGGGGAGTGCCTGGGGTCTGTAAAACTTGTAAGAGGCCAGCTAAAAAGCACAGTCAGTCTCTATAATCACATGGAGTAACAGGGACAGGAGAGCCAGGAATGGAGGACAATATGGAATGTGCTGGCTACCTTTTGAATTACTTCCATAAATTTCAGCTGCTTTCTTTAGAATGTGACCAAAAGAATTGGATGGTGCCAGGACCATTACAGAACACTTTGATCAAAGATAGAATCCTGACCAAAAAGGAGGGAAATGAAGAGCAGAGCTTCCTAGGAAATCCAGACTAACTGGAGTCTTCAGATTAGATGAACTATTACCCTGAGATCATCTTGAAATTATACACTTGAGGTGTCCTTAAACCTAAATAAAAGTGTAGTTTAACCAGTACAAAGTGTTTGCCTTGAGCATTATGCCTTTTTAAGAACTATGGTATATACGGGATCAAATCAACAGCAACTATAGAAAAAGATTAGGTAGAAAATTTAGATGGGCAGTGAATTCACATCACTGGAAGAGGAGCAACTCAGAAAAGGACGAGGGTTAGAATGGTTGCATAACTGTCTTTATCTTGTTTCAGACAAGTTGAGATCAGTAATGCACCTTAGATGCTTGCTTATGGTACACTTAATCATATTGGGTTATAGAGTGTCTACTTAATGAATTGAGTGTTAATTAGTGGAACATTGATCGTAAGTCTTCAAACCCAGAAAAGCAATCTCACAAGCAAGTTTGGTCATGTCTGAGAGGTAATCATAACTGTTTTGTGTGACTTATTGCATATGGATATACATTCATACACATAAATGAGGGGTTATGGTTTGAACTAGTAGAATGGAAGGTGTTGAGAAGAGGAAAAACTTAGGAGTTGCATTTATATTACTGTGTTTAAAGATACAGAGAGTGGAGAACATTGTTCTCTCTTTGAATCTAGTTTTCTTATTTGTGTGTGTGTGTGTGTGTGTGTGTTACATATTAAAAACATCAACCACCCCAATTTAGGTAATCATGTTTTATCTGGTCGTGGTGTTTAGTTCATTGCTGGAGGCCTGTCTTATTTCGCTTGTCAGATTCCCTTTTTTCTTCTCTAATTTCAGGTCTGATTTTAGAATAATTTAATATCAATTAGATGTTCAAAATAGACCTCTTTCCATTCTATTTAATTGCCCAGTCACTTCTGAATTATTTCCTGAGGCAAAGTAAATATTGTCCTTCTTTTACAGTATCCTTACCTGAATTATTTGCCAGTTTATTGGAGCTTAATAAGTGGTTTATGATAGTAAATGGCTTGTTTAATGAGTTGCAGAACCATATATGACAACAGATTAAACAAGCATTTTCACTGGTCTTCATTGTCCTTTGCTTAGGTGGTCCTGCCATTTGCTTTGCAGGGTCGCTGGGCATTCCTTATGTCTCTGTTGGGTAACAAAAAGCGCAGTTCTTCATGATCCTTTCAAAAATTCTTTCCAAGGAATTCATGACGTTTCATCTTTATGCCTTTATTTGCAGAGGGACATGAGGCATAATATTAGTCATTTATCTCACTGATAAAATCACCCAGTAGGTTCTTAGTAGTTGTTAATAGTGTATTATTATATTTTCTTTTATAATTGAGACGACCGAAAAAATTTCAATGTCTTTTCAGTAAAATCTGTTACTTCCAGATCAGTGATTTCCAGCTTTCCAACTGGGTGGGGGGCGGGGGCCAGGGGCAGGCGAGTGCTCACCTACCATATTTGTTTGTTTAGAGGAAGCGGTTTGAATGTGCAGTTAAATATTGAGGGCATGTAGCTAAGTCTCTTAACTGGAAAGCTACACATTGTGGTGAGAAATGTAATTTATGAGAATACTGTTCATGTTAGGGAGGCAGAAAAATACTACAAAAGAAATGCCTAGTAGTTTGTGTGTCTTTTTGGCCTAATAGAAAATTTTATAAAGTAGTAATTTAAAAAAAAAAAAAAAGGAAAGCAGTAATCAGCAATCCTGCGGAGGATTTTGTTTCCTAAAATTTGACGTCCAGTGAAGGAGCCCTCATTGTGCTTTGTGATAAGCCTTGGATTGATAAAAGTAAGCTGATTCAAACTCATCAGCCTGCACACTTGAAAGAGTTGAAGCTGTCTGCCGTCACAGAGATCAAAAGTCTTGGAAGCCGATGACAGGGTCGCTCTGAGTGGGAAGGTGACTCAGTGGCAGTGGATTGCACTTGCTTTGGTACAATTTCCAAGTAAGAGCACTTTAGGAGATAGAGCAGATGATAGAAAATTCATTTATATTATAAATGATTCAAAGATTAGGCATATTTTTGAACAAAAATCATTCACACCTGAAAGAATCCACTGCTATTTAGTTAACAGTCACTGCAGATCCAGTGTTGGCAAGTCTTATCTTTATATATTAAGATATTTTAAGTACCAGCAGCTATTGCAAAAATTGGTGGAGGCTAAAGAAACTATCTTAGAGCATGACCCTAACTAAATTTGTTGCCTAAATGTAGGAGTTTCAAAACATTGTTATGGGAAAATTGACCTCAGATTGCTGGGTTGAATTATAAATATGGAAAATTTTTTTTGGTCCTGGCATATCAACGCTTAGAGATTTGGGAAAGGCTTTGAATTTCATGCTTTATAAATGTTCGAGAGTTTTGTTAAATGTTGTAATGGTCCCCAGAATGAAATCGTTTTATCAGGAGTGCTTCCCTGAAACCTAGCAATATTAGATATTAAATTTTGATTTGAACAGCATCCTTTTAAAAAATTACTGTTTATTAATGTAATTTAACCTTAATCTTTGTAGCTTGGGATCAGTTACAATTTTTTAAATGAATTTTCCATAATTATGTTCACTTAAGTATCCTTTTTAGTTGATGTTTAGTTCTTGTACACAAGGACAGTTTTAATGTCTTAGAGGGTTGATGTGAATCTGGCATCCATCGACTTGGCAGTTAAGTTTGGGGTGGTTTTTAGTTTTGTGCACTTTTAAAAAATTAGATTTTGCTAAAGTGCTCCCCAGCTTTTTATTTATTTGTTCTTTGACTACAGAGGTTTAAGGTGTATGGCAATGTATATGATTTGCTCTGATCCCCATTCCCTTTGGTCACATTCCAGTTCGTTAAAGTTGAACTCATAACCTTCAGTAAAGATTTCTCACCAACTCTTAAGCATGCACAGTTTAGCTTTGGAACATGAATGCATCTTTATTTCATTTTAATTGCCCTCTTGGGTTTGAGAGACTGTTGTTACTGGCTCTATAGCAAAAATCAAATACCCCATCCAACACCATTGCCCAACTTTCTGTTATCTTGAATTCTTTACGGGTTGTTTCCTTTGATGTGTCATATAATGGTTTGCCTGAAAGATTATACTTACTTTGCTTCAAGTTACACTTGAAATAGATAATTTATAGAATATTCTCATTTTATAATCTATAGGATGTGGATTTTCAAGTAGTGTTTACAAAGATTGATCCATTTGACTAGTGTATACTTTTCCTATTTTGTTTGATGTGGGGATGGCTGGGTAGTTTGCTGCTATGAATTGGAACCACTCAATGGCACCTAGAAAAAACAATTCCATTTATGGTGTAAACCCCCAAAACTTTAGCCATATTCCATATTTGTCGGACCATAATATGCACTTTCCACCCTCCCCAACGTGGGGGAAAACGAAGGTACATCTTATGATCTTAAGGTTTTGTACCCCCAGAACATTTGTTTATGATCCCATGTGCCCACTTACTGTCTGCTGTGGATTGCTGTTTGTTTTGGGGATGTCCTGCCTCCTGCAGTCTCAGTGTCAGCCAGGTCACATGATCAGCACAGCACACGCCTCCTATCATTTGTTCGTGAAAGTGATGATGTTCTTAACACCACTGTTGAGTTTACACTGTTAAATACTATACTGTATTTTTGCTTTATTTTAATAAATATTTTAGTATATTGGTACTATTTGGTTCAGAATTTTTTTTTTTCTGCTCTGAAAACTGGGTACGTCCTAGGGTCCGAAAAATATGGTACATACCAGGGGACATGTTCAAGAATGTTCAAATGTTAGCTGATGAACCAGTTGTGAGAATTTTTATCTTCATCAGCACGTTCTTCTAGTAATCATTTTTAGGTTATATCAGTAGCATATCACATTGTTTTTTGTTTTGTTTTTTGGGCATCACTGCCCTCTGGTGGTGGGAGTAGGAGGCCCAGCCTTTGCTCCTGTGGAGCTGCTGCTGGAATTGAACCTCCACCCCAGTGGGCCGCAGTCCCGTGCACAGCCATTATGCCACCGGGGCTCAGCCCCAGCACAGATTGTTAATAAGTCTTCCTATGATTCTGATGCTACATTCTTTTTCTTAGAACCAGCTTCTCTGACTATTTGCTCCACATACAGATTGAATAAATGAGAGAATACAACCCTGTTACATACTTTTCTTGATTTTATTATTATTATTATTATTATTATTATTATTATTATTATTAGGGGGGCATCACTGCCCTCTGGTGGTCGTGGAAGCTACCCAGCTTTGCTCCTGGAGAGCAACTGCTGGATTTGAACCGCCAAGCCCTTGGGCCGCAGTCTTGCACTCAAACACTTAGGCCATCGGGGCTCAGCCACCTTTCTTGATTTTAAATCAAGCAGTATTCCTTTGTTTTGTTTGCACAAGTGCCTCTTGATCCATGTCCAAGTTCCCTATGAGCACATTCGGAATTCCTATTCTTCTCAAGGTTGTCCATAGTTTGTTTTGATTCACTCAGTTCAATGCCTTACCATAGTCAATAAAACACAAGTAATCTTTCTGACATTATTCTCTGCTTTCAACCAAGACCCTTCTGACATCAGCAATGCTATCCCGTACTCCAGGGTGCTCAGTACATCGACTGCAATCTACTAGTCGATGGCAAATGTAGTGTGGGTAGATTGAATGACATTAACAACATAGACATAAGCCTATCATCAATCCCATCAATTGGTATACAGTGCAGCCAATCAGATGCAATCTTAGGTATCAAACACATGCTCAAGCAACTGCTCTAAGTGCAGCAAAATTGACAAGCTAAGTTATCACCGATTTTTAAGACCTTTGTTTTTCCTCTTAAAGGTGAGAAAGGGTATTAAAATGAGTGGGGCGAGCTGGACCAAGTAAAAAGACAAAAACATATCACTTTCATACGGAATGGGAGATTCTGACACTTCAGTAAGCCAACATTCCACTGAAGTCCAGAGTGCATCACCAGTTCTGGAACTTATTCTCAGAGGGAAAGTACCCAAACATGAGAACATGTGCTACCTCCTTGACTGCATTATTTGGCTGTACTTACTTATGTGAGCCAGCCTTTTCCCACATAAAGATCATTAAGTCCAAGTACCATTCCACCATGACTGATGATCATTTGGAAGTGTGCTTGAGGCTGACTACTGTCTGGACTGTGCATCCCTGACTCATTCCATTCAGCGCAAGACATCATAGAAAACGCAGATAATGACAAAAAATGTACATAGTTAATTGTGTTGTGTTCTGCAATATGGACTCATGAGACTATGCAAAGTTCATAAACATACATTGTACATACAAAGAATGCTCTTTGCATTTGTGAATAAATGTAATACCTAAATGAAATATATGCATTGTACTTTGGTTGTTGGTAGATCATTTTGACTTGAGCTTTTTTTGTTGTGGTTTTTTTGGAGGGGGACATCACTACCCTCTGGTGGTGGGAGTAGGAGGCCCAACCTTTGCTCCGTGGAGCTGGAATTGAACCTTCATCCCAGTGGGCTGCAGTCCCGCGCACAACCACTACACCACCGGGGCTCAGCCCATGAGATTTTGAGCAATTTTTTTTGTTTTTGTTTTTTTGGGGGCATCACTGCCCTGGTGGTGGGAGTAGGAGGCCGTGCCTTTGCTCCTGTGAGCGGGAATTGAACCTCCATCCCAGTGGGCCGCAGTCCCGGAGATTTGAACATTTTATAAGTAGATTACATGCAGGAAAAGTGAGCACTCCTGCCTGATTATCTCTGGCCAGTGAATAATTTTTGAATGATCTTCAGCAAAATTACTGTGTGTAATATCAGTGATACTCTTCTGTAGTTTTGAGTATTCTATTAGATCACTTTTTTTTGGTAATTGGCACAAATACAGATCTCTTATATTTAGTTGGCCAAGTCTTTCAACTTCCTTGACATAGATGAGTAAGTGCTTCCAGTGCATCATCATCTTGTTGAAACATTTTGATTAATATTTATGGTGATAATTTCTTTCATAAGAATCATTACCAAACTAGTCCCAAGAAGTTGGAGATTGAAAAAAAAATCCCCTAAGTCCAACTCTTGTGAGGTAAGAGTCTATTCTGTTTTTTGTCCCCACCCATCCTTGAGTATATTCCTCAAGTTTTTGGGTTCTGTGAATCTGCAGTGTCCTACAGAACTCATAAAAGTTTATGTTTCACTTGGTGGTGGGTGAGTTCAGTACACATTCTATTCCTGGCTCTTGAAGGTGTTGAGATCTCACTCTGCTTCTCAGTGCACTCATTTTTTACGGCATTGCAGGGAATCCTGTTCACAATTACTCACAGGTGAATCCTATCAGTATCTTCCCACACCTTCTTACCAGACCCTGCACGTGAAGGTCATTCAGTGGGAGTTTCATGTTGCAATCACATTTCACTTATAGGTAATAATGTATTCACCACTCCTGAACTTATTTATGCATATGTGACCTGAGTACCCTGGCAGTATGTTCCCAGTAGCCAGTGGCCCTCTGCTGATCTTAAATCAGCCAGATCTTTTCCCAGGCCTCTCCAGAAATAGTTTAATTTCTCCTCTCAGCTATAGTATATAATTCCTTACAGCTAAGATAACCATTAAATAGTGTGGCCTAATTCACACCTTCTACTAATTCCTTTGTTAGCAATAATGCCTTTCAAAATGAGATCACAGTTATAGGCATATGAAACCCAGGATTATTATATATCACATAAGAGATTTTGACTGGACAGGAGATACTGTGTATAGCTCAGTATTCCATTAATTCCTGGAGACTTGCTTATGGTTAATGCTTTTCATGCAGCTTGAACTTTTTCAGTACCACTGGTCCTTTGCTCATATACTGGATTTTAAAATGGTGGCATGTCCAATTAGTTTCTTTGATACAGTCAGTGTATTTTTTCCATCTTTTTACTTAATTTTGACAGTTTTATTGACATAATTCCACATACATCTTTTTCCATCTTCTGATGCATCATTCAATATTTTGTCCATAGAATCTTTCAATACAGTACCATTATGCTTGCACTTTTAAAGGTCTTCCAGTTGAAGACATGCTGAGAATTTTTTTATTCTAGATACTTCTTTCCCCATTTAGCTTTAATATTTGGCTTTGTCTCCTAGCTGCTCTTCGAAGTGTTCTGTTCAGCTTTTTTACTTCCATTTGCTTCACCTACCTATATGTCAGATCAGTCTCTTCTGACTCCACACTGATCTTTTCTTCTTTTAATGACTTTTTCTTTCTCTATGAATGATGACCTCCCACAGCTCAACAAGTTATTAGTGCTAAATGAGCATTCTTGAGGTATTACCTGTATTCAGATGGGTTATCTTCTGACTTTCATGGACTTGTGTCATCTTCGTCTTCATCCTGAACTTACAATCTGGTGATAATGAACTTCTCTGTCTTCCTTGCCCACAAATGTAGTAGTCAATTTAATTTTATGTATTCCACCTGGAGACGTCCATATGTAGATTTGCCATTTCATTCTGATGTATATCGGGTCACTATGAGATAGAACTGATTTGATGGTACCTAACAACAACAGGCAAAAAAAAAAAAAGTGTGCCTTTCTGTTATTTATTGCTATTTCTGGCGTGAAAAAACAGCCATTTTAGCCTGGTAGATTCTATTAGTCAGAAATCAGGATAGAATGAGCATGGCTTGTCTCCCTTTCACAGAATGTCTAGGGTCTCATCTGGGAAGATGCGAAGGATGAACCCTAAAAGCTGAAGCTAGAAGGTCTCCTTATAAGAAGACTTTTTGGCTGAGTCCCGGTGGCGTAGTGGTTGTCCACGGGACTGCAGCCCACTGGGTTGGAGGTTCAGTTCCAGCAGTGGCTCGTTCTACAGGAACAAAGGCTAGGCCTCCTACTCCCACCACCAGAGGGCAGTGATGCTTCCCCCCCCCCAAAAAAAAAAAAAAAGAAAAAAGACTTCTTCATTTACATGTCTTGACAACGAGGCTGGACTGGCTAAACAATTAAGCTGAGATGGAAATCTTGGCTGAGTACCTATTTGCAACTTTGTCATCATGGCACCTTAAAGGTTGTCTGACCTCTTTTGTGGTATCTGTGTGCCTGCAACAAAGAAGTGGGTTTGTTCATTTGTAGCCTAGCCTAGGAAGTCCTCACCGTATTCTATTGAGTGAAGTGACCATCTCCCAATAAGCGTGCCAAAGAATTAGCAGTAAGGTTTTAAAGCTGATAATGCACTTCCTCCCCTCCTAAAATTCACTCTTTGGAAAATTTAATGTTAAGCACTAGTACTATATTATTACTGATTACTTAGATTGGCCATTTAAAATAATATTTGAGCATTTCTGTGGAAGCTATGAGTTCATAGAGTTTTGTTCTGCATACAATATATTTCCCTAATACCAAAACTGTGCAAGAGCACAAAAGATGCAACCTGTGCTCACTGTGACATAAGATTTTGCACCATCCTGGAGAATTGACAAGATGTTGGAAAACGATTCATGAGGACCTTTTCTCAGTGGGGAAGTTAGGATTTCATTGTACTTATTAATCAGTGAAGGCTTTCATTGTACTTATTAATCAGTGAAGGCTAAAGGCTGAGCAGGAAGGATGAAAATGAATTACAAGTTACCATTTTTTATCATAATTTTAGTGTTTTGCATCTTAAAAGTATTTTAATAGTTGAGTCAAGTTTTCTTTTGTATCGGTTTCCTTTTGGAAATAGTATATGCAGAGCTATTTCTAGCTCTGAATATGCTAAATATTTAAGTGTGTGTGTAAAGCTCTCTATCCCCAAAATAAATAATAATGTCCTAGAGTAAAGTGTTCCTTAAAATAGCCAATTATATGAAATCAAAAGGACAGCATTTGCCCAAATGTAAAGATGGGATGACTAGAAAGAGTAGACAATCTAGCAGTGCTACCAGGGACATGGAACACTTTATGTATAAACTATGAATGGGAAACTGATTTGCATTTGTTCTGTGAACTTTTATCTAAAGTTCAATTTAAAAATTATTATTTTTAAAGATGAAAGAAGAACGTCCTCTCACTTCAAAGTAGGGAAACTCAGGTCTAATAATTTGCTCTGCCATTAGTCCTAGCAAGTCAATTTTCTTACCTGTTTTTGTGATGTTTAAATTAGCCATGTGTGAGTTCTAAAAGTAATCCCATTGCTGAACTGGTGACACAGTAGTTGTGTGCTGGACTGCGGCCCACAGGGTTGACAGTTTAAATCCAGCAGCAGCTCTCCAGGAGCAAGGCTGGGCTTCCTACCTCCCACCAGGGAAGTGATGTAGATGATTGATAGGTAGGTATAGATAGATAGATAATAAATACATACATGCGTGAATGAATGAATTCCCACAATGTGATGTGAACAAAATTGGCCTTGTCTCTGTTTCTTATGCTGAAGACCCAACTCCTGCTCACCTGTGGCAATTTGCCTACTGTCTGTAGTCTGCATCTTCTTAAAGATGTCTCTGGTCACCTGCAGTGATGATTCAGAGATCAGCTTTGAAAACTGCACCACGTCTCTCAGTTCAGTTGCTGTAGACTTTGTACCCCTTCCAGAGTGCTCTTGGTATTTACCCTCTTGTTTGAAATCACATACAGGTCTTTACAAAGCTGTATTTTATATATGAAATTTATCTTCATCACTAGTAATACATTTTTTGCCCTTAGATTTCTGTTTAGCTTTCAGGAACAGTCCACTGGAACTAGTTTTGGTCTATATTCTTTTCCATCTGAGTAAAGAAGGGGGAAAAAGTGCTTCAAACCTCTTTGCTACTTAAAAAAAAAGTGCCTTCCTGATAAAAAATTGTGTTCTTCGATGAAACATAAAACTTTCCTCCAGTTTTTTTTTTTTTTTGGGGGGGAGGGGGTTGTTTTGTTTTGGACATCACTGCCCTCTGGTGGTGGTAGTAGGAGACCCAGCCTTGCTGCTGAATTTGAACCTCCAACTCAGTGGGCTGCAGTCCCGCGCACAACCACCACGTCACCGGGGCTCAGCCCTTTCCTCTAGTTTTTAATGCACCCCACTCCCCTATCATGATCCCAATTCTACCTCACAAATCCAGCTGGACCAGAGGATATACACTGGTATGTATAGGTAAGAGCTAGAAACACAGGGAATCCAGGACAGTCCTCAGTACCAATAAAGAGAATAGTGGTACCAGGAGGGTGAGGGATACAAGGGAGAAAGGGGAAACTGATCACAATGAGCTACATGTAACCCCCTCCCTGGGGAACGGACAACTGAAAAGTAGGTGAAGGGAGACATTGGACAGTGTAGACATGATAAATAATAATTTATAATTTGTCAAGGGGGAGGGAGGGGGGAAAATGATGGCAAGGGCTCAAGTAGAAAGAAAATGTTTTGAGAATAATGGTAGCAACAAATGTACAAATGTGCTTGACACGATGGATGAATTGTGGTAAGAGTTGTACAAGCCCCTAATACAATGATTTTAAAATGATTTTTATAAAATAGTAATGTATAACAAAACATGAACAAATTTAGTCATCTTCAGTATTCTGTTGCGATGGACATTTAACCAGGACAGATCTTTAGAATGTCTCCCATCAAAAAGAGAGGCTCCCAATAGAAAAAATTCCCTGAACCGCATCTGCACATATCTTGGTGTGTGATGTAATTCAGAAACTTCTTCTGGTAAGAAATTAGCATTTCTCTTAAAATGCTTCATTCATTTTCTAATGACGGTTCATGGTATTTCCCATCCTTAGTTATTTTCCCAGTCACCTGACTTGTCAGCTATCGGTTCTTTCTTATTTTAACAAGAACTAATCACCCTCCTTTCCCTATTCTAATAGCCCTATTAGAATGTATTTCTTAATTAGCATGCAAAGAGACCTTCATAGGAATGTAATAAAATGTTAAGTGGGAGCAATGTAGGATGACTGTGGGGAACTTGATAGTTGTCTGCTAAGAACATTGGGATACATTTTTTTTCATATTAGTTCACATAGTTAACAATTCTCTCTTGACAGTATGAAGACTGAGATTGTTTTGGTATAAGCCCTGGTAACATAGTAGTTTATGTGTTGAGCTGTTAACCGCAAATGCCTGCAGTTCAAAACCTCCAGCTACACTGCAGGTGAAGAAGACTTTTTGTTCCCAGACAGATTGAGTCTCTGAGACAGTTCTACTCTGTCCTGTAGGGTCAGTATGATTTGGAATCATCTGGATGATGATGCCTGTGAACTTGGAGTTTTTTGGTCATACTTAGGTGGATGTTCTGGTATAAGATGTTGAGTTGTTTAAAGCCTTTACCCAAGATGATTTTTGTGTTTGCTCTTAATAAACTGGTTGGTAAATGAATAGTTGAAAGTTCAGGAACTTCTTGACTTAATGATAAGTAACTTCATAATAGCCAACTAGAGATGAGGCTTACCTTCTTTTACTTCAGTGTTGGTGTCATATTACTTAGTTGTCCCTTTTTATTTAGAGGAGTTTGCTTTCAGCATAACTCTAGCATTTCATTCTGCTCTGTTCGTGTTGAATACTCTGTATAAGGTCAAGGGTGAGAACCAGGAGATTGTTTAGGAGGTTCCAGAATTAGTCAATTTTTAGCCAAAGTAGTGACAGGTGTCAAGTCTTTGAAAACTAGGTATATCTTATAGATACAGCCAATACGATTTGCTGATTGAGTACGTAATTGAATGAGGGAGAAGAGTTGAAATTGTGTGAGAAGGAGCAGAATCTGAAGGTGTCTCTACTCCAATTGGTTAGAATAATAAACCCTTCTCTCCTCCAAAAAAAAAAATGTTGAATGAGAAGATTCATTAGTTGAAGCAGATTTGTGGTGGCAGTAAGGTAGTGGACGAATTATTGACTCCAATTTGAGGTGCTTAGTAGACATTCAAGTTAAGGTGTTGTGCAGGCTGGTAGACATAGGAATATGAGAGAAACATCGATGGTATTTGCAACCATGAGACTGGACCGATTGTGGTTGAAATGTAGTGTAGAGGAAAAAGATAAGCAATCTCTGTAGTTGGAATCTTAAAAGGAGCAGTCAGGAAAAATAGGTAACAGAATTTGAAAGACAAATAGTTGCAAGAAGAAAATTGAACACCTGTATACTGACTGCTTTCCAGGTCAAGAGATGATAGGACTTGGAATTAGACATTGTATCTAGCATAAGTTCCGATTTGTGACCTCGGCTAGTTAGTAATTTCCATTAAGTAGGTTCTGACTGATTGCAACCCTTAGTAGAACTGCCCCACAGGGTGTCGAAGATTGTAAATGTTTATAGACAGTCCCATCTTTCTCCATTTCAGTGCAATACTTGGAGGGTGATGGGGCCGGGCCAGGGCTAGGGTGTATGCCTGAAGACCTTGATCTGCAAGATATTTGAAAGGTCTCTACTCTCAAAAACAGTTATCATCTCAGAAACTCACTGGGCCATTCTATGAGTTGGAAAGGACTCGGCAGCACTGAGAGTTGAGAAAGATGGGAAAGAGACCTGATACTGTCCTTCTCCCCCTGACCTCACATTGTTAGTAGAATTGCTGGCACCAGTTTTGCAGGTGCTTCTGGGCTTGCCTGGTATTGTGGGCATACTCCTTTTCTGCCCATGGGTTGGGAGTGGGTTGGGGGAGCACCTGTTGAGGCCAGTACTAGGCTACTCACAGCCTTCAAATCAATTCCATATCATATTGGCCCTAAAGAACAACCAAGACTTCTTTCAATGATTCTTCTAGTAGCTTGTTGAAGTTTTGTTTGACAAGCTAAAATATAAAGATTTCTCTGAGATTAATAGCCAGAAGGAAGCTCTACTTGCTTGAATCTTCTTTCCTGTACCATGCCACTTCACTGTACTTTCTGTTCTACTTATTCACCCTTCTCTAAGGTGAAGCTCAGGCTCAGGATTGAGGAATGGTGAACAAGAGACCCCCCGTCCCCTTCAGTTTTAGTTGTGATGTCTGTGAGATACTTCTAAGTCCTATGTTGTTTACAGTTCTTTCCACCTGCCTTCAAGGTGATTGCTGCTCATAGGAACACTATAGGGGAAAGTAGCACTATGCTTTTTCTGCAGCCTACTGCCTCCAACCAGGTGCAGCTGGGGGACTCACACCTTGGGCAGTTAGCTTAGCATCACAGCACTTCATCCCACCACCAAGGGCCGCTTGGTGCTTACAATAAAAACCCAAACCCTTTGCCACCAAATCGACTCATAGAGACCTTATATGACAGAGTAGAACTACCCTGTAGGATTTCAGAGACTGTAAATCTGTTGGAGCAGGCAACCTAACTTGTAACCCACTATGTCGTCTGGGCTTCAGCTGCTTATACTAGATTTCCTGACATTGTGAGCTGTGAGAGCTGTTCTAGATGTGAGTTTGAATGGGAACACATAATGACCAGTCTTAATACTTGGTAACTTACGGCTTTGAGATTAATCAGTTACTTAGCTATTTGAAAGAGAAGTTTCATATCACATTAAGTAATCTAAGTACTTTAACATTAACTTGATTCTTTAATGTTCTAAACTGGTGGACTCTAGACAGATTCACTGGTTCACTCTTGGAGTAGGAGCATTTTGAATAACTGAGATCCTTTTAATACTGACTATTGTTTTGCTTATTCTTGAAACATACCAGAGTCCCATTTTTAAAAAATGTCACTGTAACTAAGCCAGTGTTATTTTAAATCTTCATGAACACATTCCATGTCCAGCCATGGCACGCCATCTCTTTCTCGCCCTCCCCCCCCCCACCCCATTAAACCATTCCGTGTGTTGTAAGGCATTCTGAACCTTTCAGGATTTAGTTACATATATTCTAAAAGTTCAGAAATTAAGCAGGACATGCCACTGGCATGTATCATCCAGTTTATCTTCTGAATTCTTTGTGACTTACGTGTGTGAACGCTATTGAAAATCACAGTTCAAACATCTGGCAATGCCATGAGGAGGTAGGGATAAACTAGTAGAAAATAAAGCATATTATGATATGACGTGCAAGTAATTAAAGAACTTTCAGATAACAGAATATTAAAGCCAAGCATGAAGGAATGCAATGTATAATGAATTGTGGGATCTGAGTCACCGTAAAAGATTGAGAGGAAGGAGATGAGGTTTGGAGATAGAAGGTACTCCAGTATGCTTTCAGATTGGAGATTGATGATAGTTTAGTGTGTGATGACAGACGAGTATAGCTGACAGGGTGTGGGAAAATGATTACATTGCTTTTGTGGCATACTTAGTTCTCATTTGACCTGTTAACCAAAACCAAACTTGGTTCAAACCTACCAGCTGCTCTGAGACAAAAATGAGATTGTCTGGCTCTGTAAGGATTTTCAGCCTCAAATTTTCGGGAGTAGCTAGTTCTCTCTCATACAAGGAAATTGGAATAAACTCAATGACAGTGGGTTATTTTGCTTGGCAGAATTATAATGGCTATGCTCACCATGTTCTGTGAAAAGTTGCAGCATAGGGGCATTCAGAGATTTTTAAAAGTATTTTAAAAACAATTTTTTTGAAGATTGGGTGTATTTTAATAAGTCTTGAGTGTATAAAAATTAAAATATAAATTAATGCTGAGGGCTGTGCCCCGGTGGCATTTAAGTGGTTGAGTGTGGGACTGCGGCCCGCAGGCTTGGTGGTTCAAATCCAGCAGCGGCTCTCAGGAGCAGCGCTGGGTAGCTCCCACAACCACCAGAGCCCCTCCCAAATTAATTAATTAATGCTGAGCACAGAAAAAATTTTTTATCAAAGTAACTTTAGAGATTTCATTTGTAAAGTTTATAAATGTGGATGTTGTAACAGGGATGTAGTCAGCATAATTCCCAATGTGGAAAAGCCTAAAGGCAGATGACCTGTTTCATGCACAAATAATTGGAATGGGAGCAAAACAGAAATTAGTTACACATTTGAAATGTAGTAATCAGCTGGAAAGTGTGTATCTTTTTGATCACAATTTAACCAGGGGTCCTCAAACTACGGCCCATGAGGACATTTACCCAGCACCAAAGACAGTGACCCCGTCCGCCAGGTGTTTTTGCCACTGCTGCTGTCCTGCTTAGCAGCCAACTCATCCCGGGCCTGCAGTGAGTTTGTTCATAGTGTTTTTTTGTTTTTTGTTTTGACTGTCGTCTGCCCTTCCCAATGGTCTGAAGGACAGTGAAGTGGCCCCCTGTTTAAAAAGTTTGAGGACCCCTGAATAGCTTCCCAAATGTATATGGCTTACTGCTCCCTATTCAGAAAAAGAGTTGGTCAGTGCTTCCCTGTCAATTAAAAATGATGATCCAGGATGAAGTGTAGGGAACAGCTTCTGGAGTCCCCTGGATTGTTTAGACAAACCAGCTGGGACAGCCTAGGACAGACTCTTGATACCGAAATGCCAATCCTGTGCCTCCTTACAGCTTAAAAATCACTCAAAAGCCTTAAAAAGGTTTTTCAAATGAAATCACTGTGATCTGAAATAATATTGTTCACATGTTTTCAATGTTCTTTCTGAGCTGCACGTTCACACTGAAAGAGCCGCATATGGCTTACGAGCTGCAGTTTGTCTAGGAAATATGACATACATGCACACAGATGTGTCAAATTGACAACTAAGTATTTTTTGAAGGGTATGTATTTCCTTGCCATTGAGTCAATTCTAACAGCAATCTCCCATAAAGTTTTTAATGCCATAAATCTTTATGGAAGCAGGTAGTCTCAAGCATGTAGTTCCCCAGAGTGACTGATGGTTTTGAACTGCCAACCTCTTACTCATTCTTTAAGGGTAGCAAGGGCTATTCTACAAGAACTTAGTTAGACAGCTTTACCTCGTGGACTATTCAAATCGAATCTTACCCATTCAAATTTTTTTTGTTACCCAAACACAAAGCATCTATGTGGAATACAACCTTGAGAATTCCACATTGCTATTTGAACATGGCGTAAATTGAAAAGTTCAAACTGTGTGTGTGTGTGTGTGTGTGTGTGTGTTTTAGAGAAATAAAAACATTGCCAGAAGTGACCAAGAAATGACATTATAGTGATAAAGTAAATGTTTTTTTTTTTTTTTGTTATATGATATAATAATAGAGTTTGACCTCAAGTAACCCTTGGGACCGGGAAGAGTAGTTATTGTACGTCACATTAACAAAGAATTGATACTCATTGAATTTGTTACTAGAACTTCATTTTGCTTTTAGCATATACTTCATTTTTTTAATTTTAAAAGTGAGCTAACTGGCAGAACATGGAGAAAAGTGAAATTGATTATAGGGTGCTATATCACCTGACCATTTCCTAAGTGTATCCTGGGGTCAAATAGTGTCCTCCCTACCCTTTTACATTATGTGAACTCCTCTTTGCTATGCTCATTCTTCTTCCTTGCATGCACCACAGTACCCCAGGTCATCTTCCCTCTCCCTACCTTTGCCAGCTTACTTGTCCACATCCTAATTTATTCTGATGTGTCAAATTGGCAACTAAGTATTTTTTGAGGGGTGTGTATTTATCTTATTACCATTGAGTCAATTCTAACAGCGATCTCTACATAAAGTTTCCAATGCCATAAAGCTTTACGGGAGCAGGTAGTCACAAACTCAGTTTAAATGTTTATACTACAGAAATGTCTTTCCAACTACCTCAACCCAAATGTGCTGTGCTAGTGATTATGTCTTAACATATTTGGCATGATTATTTGTTAACACCAGCGTTCTTATTTATTATTGAATCCTGTAGTCCTTGGTAAATAATAATTTAACAAATAATTTAATAAAATCCTTAAATTTCTAAGTTGGAGTGGGAACAGAGAGGGAGAGGCCATGGTGACTTGAATGATTGTGTGCAGTACCTTTCTAAATATATAAATCTCATTTTGATGTAAGCCATAAAGCAAAAGGGTTAAGTGTACAACCCCCAGAGACCTATGAGGATGTTTTCGAAGTTCAGAATTGGCTGATAACATTTGCTTCTTACCACTACAAATCTCTCTAGAAAGTTAATGTAACCCGGTTAGAGTGACAGATACAAACTTTCTTATATGTGTTTTTCCCTGGTTATATTTTACTGCCGAAACATGTGGGATATTTGGTACTAAGCAATTTGGGTTAACTCCCCTTCCCCTTATTTTTTAATCTGTAAATGTTGCTAATAACTGTTGAAGTAACTGGTGGTATGATGTCTAGCCTAAAAGACTGGTTTTTGCTGTTGTGGAATGGCTTTAAAGGATGACTATAAAGTCATGTCAAAGACTCACAAAATCTTTCAGGACACGGCCTCCTGTATACTCTGTAACAGTGGTTATACTCTATATAACAGTGGTTCTCAAACTTCCTACTGCTCTCTCACCCTTTAATACAGTTCTTCATGCTGTGGTGAACCCTCCTCCAACCATAAAATTATTTTTGTTGCTACTTCATAACTGTAATTTTGCTACTGTTATGAATCAGGCAACCCCTGTGAAAGACCCTTCAACCTTCCAAAGGAGTAGCTACCCACAGGTTTGGAATCATTGGTCTATTTTCTCTGAATTTACTTCCATCTCTAATTTTTCTTTTCTACCTTCATGCCTCTTTTTAAAAAAATAATTTTATTGGAAGCTCTTACAGATATAACATTCCATAGTTAAATCACATTAAGGCAGTGTTGTACAGTTGCTATCACAATCAGTTTCAAACCATTTTCTTTATTGAACTCCTTTATATCAGCTCTCCTTTATCTCCCACCCCTCACATACCTCCCAGAAACCCTTATTTCCCCCCTCCCCATGGCATTTTTTTTGTTTGGGGGGAGGGGCGGCATGCATATATTACACCGTCCAATATATCCATTCACATAACAACTCTGTTCTATCCCTTTGAGTGGGGTTATGCAGTCATCATTGTTATCTCTTCCGTTACCCTCAGGGACCCATTGCTCCTGTTACTGTTTCTGCTGGATTATCTATCTTTACTTATATGAACTGAACAATCTTACATATCCAAGTGAACACAACGCAAATCTAAGATGATTACCGAGGTGAAAAAAAACCATAATAGTAAGGGTTGGAAATAATAAAGAATTAGAGGATAGTTATGTGGTTCCTCAGTGCCATATTCCACCCTGGATTTGTCATACCTTCTGAGAGGAACTGTCCAATTATCTATCTTACCTGGTGGGTTTGGGGTCTCCACTACTTCCACGCCCTTTCACATCAATTTGGTCACTTTAGTGCAGTGGTTTTCAACCTGTAAGTTGCGACTTCTTTAGGGGTCGAATGACCCTTTCACGTGGGGTTGCCCAATTCATAACAGTAGCAAAATTACATTATGAAGTAGCAATGAAGATGATTTTATGGTGGAGGGGGTTACCACAACATGAGGAACTATATTAATAAGTTGCAGCATTAGTAAGGTTGAGAAACCACTGCCTTGGTGCCTCTTAAGATGTGGATTTGTAATCTTTAAGATGGGGTGGGGGGTGGGGTTAAAAGTTTGTGGGAAAATTCAGTTATCATTTCAGTTCACTTGTAGAGGAGTTTCTTGAGACCCCCGTCTATTTATGTTCTTTGAAGTTGGCATTATGTCATCTTACATAATACTTAGTCCAGCACCATGAGGCTTATATTAGTGTTTCATTCCACCCAATAGATGGTGAGACCGTAGTCCATTTACTCTAGATCATTATGTAAAGTAAGTCAAAATGAACCTTATCTTCTTGCCCTGGCTTTGTTAATGCTAGTTTTTTGCTAGGTAGTGAATACTTGTGTATGTATTTTATTTCAGTCTTTTAAAGATTTTTCTATTCCTGTCTTTATTTGAAATCTGGTGTGTGGGCTACAGATGTTCTGGAATGACCTCAGTTTTACGATAACAATTTACATGTTATATATTACCTATATTTTATATATTAAATAACTTGGAAATTGTAGAACATAGGTGTCTCAGACTTTTATGTAAACTTGGAAATATGCAAGCCTTTGTTGTATAATTTAGATAAGTATAGCCTTGTGTGATTTCACAACTTGCTGTTGACAATCATTTCCCTTTTAGTTTGTTATTAGAACCCTTGTTTGTATAAAAGAAAAGAAACTGTAGAACTATACATAGGACTGGAATCAGAACTTCAAATGGAATTACTCCTATTCAGATCTTTCTAGCATGTATGTTGCTACTTAAAAATATGAGCTTTTAAAAAATTATAAATTGGGGTGAGTGAGAAGTATAATCTCCCAGCCCTATTGGATTCCCAGCTTGGAATAGAACCAGGTGACTTAATTAGAGATAGCATTAAGTCAGGTGGTGGCTGTGGTTCAACTCCTAGCTTTTGATGTTACTTTTAGATAACTCAGGAGCCTGTTGGGCTATGCACTGAGGTGCTAGCCACAAGGTCAGCAATTCCTCAGAGAAAGATAGGCTCTTCGCTCTTGTAAAGATTTAAAATAGTGATGGGGAACATAGGGCCACAGGCCTTATAGGGATGGCAAAATCATTAATATCAGCTAATATTACGTATCTCCTCAGAAAGCTGTTCCAACCATCACTTTTAGGGGGGTGAGTAAATGAAATGTTTGATCAAATATATATATAGCAAGCTAATTTTTAACGTGATAATTTTCTGTGGGCTGAGATTGTGTTAGAAATGTCCAAGTGGCCCACAGCAGAATGAAAAGCTCCCCGCCTGGTTGAAAGCTTTGGCAACTCAAAAGAGGTGTTCTGTACTGTCCTATAAGGGATGTTGTGAGTCAAAATCAACTCAATGGCAATATGTTTTCTGAATGTGAGTTTGAAGGCAAGGTTTTTCTGGTAATTCTCTGAGAAGTTAAGTATCCCCCAGGAATTTCGCTCTTATCTGACTGCTAATAGAGTACACAGAGTTGACATTTTTTAATAATCTTTTATTGACTGTAAAAGAGTTGACCATGGAGAGCTGAGCCCCAGTGGCCTAAGTGGTTGAGTGCAGGACTGTGGCCCCCTGGCTTGGCGGTTCTCAGGAGCAGCGCTGGGTAGTGCCGATGACCACCAGAGGCAGTAATGCTCTCCACGCCTGCGCCGCCCCCCCCCCCCCAAATGTTGACCATAAAGAACACAGTGTGGCAAGTTACTTTTCACTTTCTGTGCTAGCAGAAATTACATATTTAGCTCTTCAAACAAAATTAATGATGACCATCTATAAGTTACGTGGTTCGTGTCATTACCTATTATGTGCAGTAGAAAATGTTGTCTCAATGATACCGCTGAGCATTCAGTATACGATTTCTTGTTTATTTTAAGATTGAATGAGCTCCCAGTCCCCACATTTGTTAAATCATCCATGAAAGTCCCTTTTGAACTGTCTTGTCCTCTTCTAATAAAGCATTTCCATTAACAGTACCATTCAAGATGATTTTAAGGAATCGAGAGCAAACACATCTATTTTTTAACACATTAACTAGCATAATGTACATGAACCCTAATTTTCTGAGGAAAAACACTTCTCGCTGTGATTTAAATATGCCTATGGGAAGCATGTTTAAAATACCATTTTAGGAGAACATGTTTTTTGTTAATGAAAATACAGTATATTCTTCGACCCAGCAGAATATTGTAAGTTCTACATATATTGTATACATTGGACTGTTAATTGCAAGACCAGCAGTTTAAAACCACCAGCTACTCAGGAGATAGAAGAGGCTTTCTGTTCCTAAGTGAAGATTTACAGTCTTGAAAATCCTGCAAGGTTTGGGGGTAGGTAGGATGGCATTCTATCCTGTCTCACTGAGGTTATTGAGTCAGAACCAGTTTAATGACAATGAATTTTTTGGAGCTTTTAATCATGGAAGCAGAAGGCCACATCTTTCTCCCAGGCTATGTCTGGTAGGTTTAAACCACCAGTCTTCTGGTTTGCATCACCAGAGCTCCTAGCATTCTATTAACCATATGAATAAAATGACTAACTTAAGAACCCTGGTGACATTTGGACTGTGAATCCCAGGGTCAGGGGTTCAATCCTTATCAGCTGCTTTGTGGGAGAACAATGAGATAATATGTTCCTAGAAACATGTACAGCCTTGCAAATCCTATATAGGTTTGTTATAAACTAGAATAGACTGACAGTGAGTTGGGTTTGGTTTTGGTCACATAACTATAAAAGACATTTATTAAGAAAAATAAATAATGGTACAAAGCAGGCAACATTAAAATTTATTCATGTGATAAGCACAAGGAAATGTCAGTGTTGTGTTTTGGTAACAAAGCCATAGTGTTTAAGAATTTCTTTTATAATATATACAAAAAAGTTTCAGTTAAAAAGTTAAAAATGCAGCATGATAGCATGGAGTGGAGAACCAGTGGAGGGACCTGAGAACACAACCCCAAACCTAACTATAGGGGCAGCCACCTTTCTACCAGAGGAATTTGCCTTGGAGGCCAGCACTGAAGCTGAAGCTTGGGGAGTGAGATATACCTGACCAGAGCACATGAGAACAAATGAAAGGGGAGGAAGAGAGAATGACGTGCATCCTGGCCCACTGAGCCTTCAGGACAATATTCCCACTCAGAACAGCTAATGCACAGAGGACTATACGGCCGGCCCCACGATGAAACATGGCTACCTTCGCTGACCCAAGGCCTATCGGGGCCAGGAAGAAGAAGCGGGGTCAAGATTATACCCTGCCGGACACAACCACACCAATGCAAAGCACTAAGAGTGTGCAACAGAGCGTAGAGTCACAGATGGAGTGACAAGGATATACTTTGGGGCCAGGGTATTGGCACCCCATCTGACTCAACCAGGGGTCACTAGGAGGTCAACTGCAGACCTTGAACTTTACACAGGTTTTTATATTACTATTTTTTTCATTATTCTGTTACATATTGTATAGTACATTGAGGGGGGTTCTTGCTGTTGTTGTTGTTTTATTTGCTTCAGTTGCTCCATTTTAGAAGACTTTTTTTGTACACATTGTTACCTCTGCAGGTCTATCTAGACAAGATAGACTGGACAAAGAGGTTGGAGGCGAAAATGACAGGACCGAAGGTAGGGGACCAGGGTAGGGGACATTGAAGAGGGGGAGGAGGGGGAAAGGTGGTGATGTAGACAAGCCCAGGAAAAAGGGAATAACAATTGATAAAAATTCAGGGACAAGATGGGTGAGAGAAGGCCGATATAGGGATTGATTAAGACTAATGTAACAGAGAGAAAATACTGAAACCCAAATGGAGACTGAGCATGATAGTGGGACAAGAGGGAAGCAAGTGGAAATAGAGGAAGGAACTGGGGGATAATGGGCATTTATAGAGGTTCAAATACAGGTCTGTACATAGGGGCATATATTTATAAGTGAGGATGGGGAAAGAGATTAACGTGCATATTTACAGAGTTAGTAGTAGGACAATAGATGGGCATTGGACCTCCACTCAAGTACCTCCTCGGGTCAAGAACACTTTGTTCTATTAAACTGGCATTCCAAGATGCTCACCTTCCCAACATGATCACTGAAGACAAATGTGTGCATAAGCAAAGGTGGTGAAGAAAGCTGATGGTGCCTGGCTCCCAAAAGATACAGCGCCTGGGGTCTTAAAGGCTTGAGTAAATACGCGGCCATTCAGTTCAGAAGCAATAAAGCCCACATGGAAGAAGCACACCAGCCTGTGTGATCATGAGGTGGTGAAGGGATCTGGTGTCAGGCATCATTATTATTGATGAGGTGGAGTACAATTGGAGACCCGAAGTCTATCAATAGGTGAGGTGACATCCTCTTGCAGAGGAGTTACAAGGAGGAGATGAGCCAGTTAAGATACAGGGTAGTAGCTAGTTTCCATGCTGCTTCCCACCCACTATCATGACCCCAATTCTACCATATAAATCCAGCTAGTCCAGGAGATGTACAGTGAAGTTGGAAACATGGGAAACTTAGGATAGATGATCCATCAAGACTAGTAATAGGAGTGGTAA